>WBOK01000093.1:0-211475 GCA_009289805.1 Alternaria gansuensis | reverse complement strand
ATACACACGTTATTATTCTAGAGCTATCTCTCACTATCTTCTGTGGTGTGAAGCAAGTACTATTGCCTGAAGCCACCCCTTACAATAGGCCTCTACATTCTTATAAAAAGCTGCTAAAAAATAGGCTAATTCTATTCTTTGTTAATACATAAACATAAATATTAACAATAATACTAATAAAGCACTTGTTAAAGACTAAGACAACTTTAAAATAAAAATAAAATAGGTATTTTTACTTTTTAAAGAATTTGTAGTAGTAGAACAAAAGATCTAAAGGTTGTAACAAACTTGCTTTATAGCTAACTATATAATAGAGTTTTAGCAGTACTAAACAGTTATTAAATAGGATAATAATGCTTTAATATAGATATACTAATAAGGTCTTAAACTAGCTGTACGTGTAGAACTTATATAAAGTAGAGCTACCTTTAACACGCTTAATAAACTTATAGCTAAAGCTATTTAAGTAGACAACAACCTCTATAAGCTTAAGCTAGAAAAATAACTATTTTTATAAAGAAATTATATACCTAGAAATACAAACGCCTAACTACGTTAAACCTATTAATACTTATACCCTAACTAAGGTTAATAACAAAACAATACACTTAAAATTCTAGAATATTATATAACTAACAGCTACAAGCTTATGCACCTTAATAACTTTAATAAAAGACCTAGAAAGGGCAGGTTTTAGCATAATAAGAATAGTAAGAAAAGAATTACTTGCTATATATATAGCAAAAAAGGTTACATAAAGCAGGACTGCTAGAGCTAAGGCAAAGTAATATAATAGTTAAATGTTTTTTACTATGTAGTACCTAGCAACAGTCTAGAAAAAGAATAAAATGTTATTACTTAACCTACTATTATAATCTAAGGATAGGACTAGGCAAACATTAATAGTTTAAATAACCTTCTTATAATTACTCTAGAAGAAACCTTAGACGACAACATCTCTAAGATAATGCTTAACAAAGAAATAGAAGCAACTCTAGTTAACTAAACTAAGCATAGAAAAATAGCTAGGTTTAAAGAAACCTACTAGCCCTCTACACTAGTAGCAAAGGAAGCACTAATAGCCTAGAACTAAGAAATCTTACTACTAGCTGTACAGAAACACCCTACTACGCTAGACAAACAAGATATTAACATATAAGTACTACTACTTTTAGAAACGCAATGCTTAAATAACCTAGCTAAAAAAATTAATATTCTACTAAAGCAGCTTAGATAACCTAAGAATATCTTTATAGAACCTTGTAGAAGAACCTTTATTAAATACTACTAGTATGCTAACTTATCAGAGGAACTGTAGAAGAAAGGGATTACTCTAGAGGCAACTATTAATAAAGCCCTACACAATAACTTTGTATAAAAATAAACTTAAAATACTAAGGCATCCTAGAATAAACTTACGCACTAACTCTTAGATTAAGAGAAAAAAGAGATTTATAAAAAACTCTAGGCAACACGCTAAAAGCGCAGAACTTAAAGCGACAGCTACGCAATAGATATATATTATTAAATAGACTTGCGTAATCTAGAACACGCAAGGTACTCCTAGACAGCATATATATATAATAGCTGTACTATACATTATTTAGATAAATATAAATTAGAATAGTTTTCTAAGAAACTAAAGGAAATACCTTAATACTAATACTTATAGTATAACTGCCTAAATAACAAATGCGCAGTACACTTATAAAACAAATAACATAGCCTATACTTTTATAAATATAATAATTTAGAAAAAACTTTGTAAATATATATAACGCAGTAGAAAAATTACAAAGACAGAACTTATATATAAAAGTATAGCTAGCCCTTATAGCACACGTGCTTTAATATTAAATATAAACTATATATAGTTACTAAGAAGTTTTATAAATTTAGCATATAGTCTTTTTTAGATAAACGCTCTAGACACCTAAAACTGCTAAAGCAATAAACGCAATTAACCTCCTAAGCCTTTTTAAGCTACTAGTAAAGCTTAATAAATATTAAATAATAGCATTAGTAGACTTTAGCTCCTAAGCTAACTTTATTTCTTCTTAAGCAGTGCAAGTAGCAGGCCTATAAATACTAAAAAAATAAAAACTTTACTTACTATATATAGCAAATAGTTAGCCTATGCTAGGCAAGACAACTGTTACGCATAAGGTTAGCAAAGTAACGCTTAGCATTTAGAAACATAAAAAAAAGTTAGACTTAGACGTTTTTAGATTAGCTACCTACAATATTATATTAAGAATTCTTTAGTTATAAGAATACAACTTGCAGATTAACTAGAAGTTAAAAAAGTTCTTATTTAAGTGCTGTAAATTAGACGCAACTACAAGCTAGCCTACGCATTTAATAACTATAATAGTAAATAAAAGAAAAATTAACAACATTACTAAGAAACAGCAGACCTTAATTAAGAACAGCCTTACAACACAAGAGTTTAACTTAACAAATACTAGCAGAGCACCTTTAAGTTACAAAGTTAAAGTTTTAAAGCAATACATAACTCTAGATATTCTAAAAAAGTATAAAGAATTTTAGCACTTCTTTATAGAAGTAGTAAATAGCAAAGCCTTACTAAGATACTAACCCTAGGACTATAAGATTATTCTAAAAGAAGAGAAGACTTTACTCTTTAGGCTAATTTATTAATTATTAGAGATAAAACTTAAGAAACTAAGAACTAAGCTAGATAAAGATCTAAGAAAAGAATACATTAGACCTTTAATATTACTAGTAGGATTTTCTATACTCTTTGTACTAAAGAAGAATAAGCTACTAAAGATATGCGTAAATTACTAGAAACTTAATAATATTATAGTAAAGAATTAATACCTATTACTAAATATTATAGAGCTTTAGGATTAATTATTCTGCGCTAAAGTCTTTATAGTATTAGACCTCTGAGATAAATACTACCTTATTAAGATAAAGAAAAGTAAAGAATAAAAGATAGTATTCTAAATATAATATAAACACTATAAATACACTATTATGCTATTTAGGCTTATAAACGCCCTAGTAATATTTTAAGAACTTATTAACAACGTGTTAAAAGCACATTTAGATATTTTTGTTATAGCATACTTAGATAACATCCTTATCTACTCTAAGAACCTAAAGAATTATGTAGAACACGTCCACACAGTACTAAGGTGCCTAGACTAGTTTAACCTCTAGCTTAAACTAGAGAAATATAAGTTTTATAAGAATAAAGTTGCTTTTTTTAAATATATAGTAGAAGTATAAGGAGTATAAATAAGTAAAGAAAAGATATAGGTAGTTAAAGAATAGCTATACTTAACTATAGTTAAAGAGATATAATTGTTTCTAAGATTTTTAAACTTTAACTAATAGTTTATTAAGAACTACTCTAAAATTGCTATCCCGCTAACAAGACTTACAAGAAAAAAAAATACCTTTTAAGTAAAGTAAAAAAGTAGAAGACGCCTTCTAGACACTTAAAAAAGTAAGCATAAAACTACTATACTTTAAAATATTTTAAGCAAGACTACTATTATAATTTAAGACTAACGCATTAGACCTTATACTTAGAGGCTGTGCTAGTTAATTATATAAAGGCAAATAGTACCTAATCGCGTACTATTTATAAAAATTCTCTAGACTAGAAGAACAATACAACGTCTATAATAAGAAGCTACTAGCTATTATTATATACTTATAGCATTAAAGAGCATACGCAAAAAGCTGCTTAGAACTTACAATATTTATAAATTACAAGAACTTAGTTAACTTTACAACTACTAAGGTACTTAACTTATAATAAGTAAGATAGTTAGAACTACTTAAATAATATAAGTTTAAGATTATATACACACCTAGAAAAGACAACAGCAAAGCAGACGCTTTTAGCTAATAGCATAATATTATAAAAATAAAGGAAATTATTAACACTACAATACTTAAGATTAACAAAGATAGATTACTAGGACTAGTAAGAACGCTAAACGTAGTTCTACAAATTACACCTAACGTACTAGAAAAATTATAAAAGGCAATTATTAAATAATATTACAACAACCCTGTATACAGTTATCTTAGTATTACACAAACTATAAAACTTATTAAAAAGAATTATAAGTTTCTAAGAATAAAGAATAAAGTTACCTCTTTTATTACTAAGTGCGTAGACTATTAAAAGAATAAATATAGTACCTACACACCTTATAAAGAAATGCAAGTAATAGAGTTACTTAACGCACTATAGTTAGACATCTTTATAGACTTTGTTATAGGCCTACTAGTCTTAAAAGACCCTATTACTAAAGTATCTTATAACGCAATTCTTATAGTAGTTAATTAATTTATAAAATAAGCAGAGTATATTGCCTTTAAAAAAGATTTTATAGTAGTACAGCTAGCATACATTATTAATAACTAAATTATTAAGTACTACAGCATACTAAAGTTAATTATTAGTAATAGAGATAAGCTTTTTACTTTTAACTTTTAAATAACGCTATTAGCTGCAATTAGAATAAAATAAAAACTATTAACAGCTTATTACCTGCAAATAGATAAATAAACAAAATAAATAAATTACATAATAAAAGCTTATTTTAAATTATATATTAATTAACAACAAAACAATTAGGTATTATTACTACCTATAACACAAATAGCATACAACAATAAGATATTAGAGTCTATAAGATAGACACTATTCTACACAAACTATAAAAGACACCTAAATCTCTTTACACGTATATTTCTAAGCTAGAAAATAAAAGTAGCTATTGCAACAGCTAATAAGCTTAAAACAGTATATAAGTTACTTAAAATAATACTTAAGAAGGCTTAACACTAAAGTATTTTATATATTAACTAGAAACAAAAAATAGCACCTTAGCTAAAAAAGGAGGATAAAGTATATTTACTTACAAAGAATTTTCGCACTAAACAACTAAATAAAAGACTTAACAATATTAAAGTTAGACTATTTTTAATTCTAGACTAGAAGGGACTAGTTACGTATATACTTAACCTTCTACTAGATGCAAAAATCTACCTAAGATTCTATATTAATATGCTAGAACTAGCAGACCTAGAGACGCTACTCTAGAAAACCTTCTACTATAAAATAGAAAAAAAAACAAATTTAAAGTTAAAAAAATTATCGCATATTAAATAAAAAATAATAGTAACAAATACTTAGTTAAATAGTTAAGCTATCTTAAAAGCAACAATATATAAAAACTAAATATAAACTTTATAAACTATTGCTAGCTGCTTGCGCAGTACTATGTAACTTAATAAAGAAGTTGTTAAAAATAAGATTACCTTCTAAATAAGTTAGAGAAAAAGTGCCCTAATTTAACGCTAAAGTACTAGGCATTAGACTACTTTTAAGAATACTAACCTTATAGTTAATATCTTTTATAGCCTCTAAAGCTTTAATCTTCTTAACAAACTTCTTTAATTTATTTATTAATTCTTGCTTATAACGCGCTAATACTTTATGCTATTTGCAAAGCTAATCTTTCTTTACACGCGCTGCTAAGAGCGCCTTTAGCACTGCTAACTCTACTATATTAGCTTTAGACTTCTGTTGTTCTAAGCAAGCTAGCTCCTAGTCTAACTTTAAGTAATTTAGCAAAAAAACCTTTACTAGAATATATTTCTTTATACTATTGCAATAGCAATTTCTATACTTCTTTTTTAATAATAATATACAACACTCTAAATTATTTTTTGTGCAATATTAATAAGCAACTATAGCAAGTTAACTAGTTTTATTTATGCAATTACTAGTGGTGTAACAATAGGCAGTACTACAGGAAATTATTAGGCTAATTTATAAGAACATAAATAAGAGAAAGAAAGGATAGTGTTACAAACCTAAAGAGAGGGAACACACTAACTATGTAGGAAAGATAGTAATAGAAAGAGACCCTAGGTAACCTAGACAAAGGGCAGACTTTTGTGCACTAATAGATAACGCCTCGCATCTAGCACGTGATCCTACGGTCTTAGCGGAGATCCTCTATAGGACAGGCCACGTGCGTCCTACGATGTACTATAGAATCCCACGACGTCTTACTTATAGGACAACATAGAACGTATAGGACAACATAATACTCTCTTAAGGTATATAGCATAGGCAATAAACTCTTATAGTTTATTATGTTTAACTTTAAGTGCAATCTAAAGATTACCTAATTCTTAACTTCTTTATATTATTATATTGTTCTACTAAACGTGCTAACACAACTACCTGTACTATTACATTAATTTACTAATTGTGCTAGTACAACCCCCTGTCTATCGCACTCACTTATTCTAAGAGAACTAACATAGATTATCTATAGACAATCTTTACACTATCTTCTGTGGTGTAAAGCAAGTACTATTGCCTAAAGCCACCCCTTACATAGAATTACAAAATTATTTTAGATAATAAAGCTAAGCTAAGCTTAAAACTAATGTACTTAATATTACTTAAGCATAATGCTAAGCTAAAAGACTATATTTAAAAGAATTTAAAGAAAAGATTTATCTAACTAAGATTAGGCTTAATAGCTTTATTTATCTTATTTATAAAAAAGCTTAATAAAAAGTAGCAACTATCTATTAACTTTAGAAGGTTAAACAGCGTAATATAAAAAAACTTACTTTTTTTACTACTAATAACAGAGCTTATAGATTAATTCTAAATAGCTAAGTAGTTTATAAAATCTAATATTTAAAAAAGATTTTACTAAAATTAAACTAAAAAAGGTTATAAGTGAATCACAGCTTCTAAAATAAAATATAAACTATTTGAATACATAGTTATACTTTTTAAATTAGTAAACATATTAGCAACTTTTTAATTAGTTATAAATAATATACTTTATAAATATCTTAAAGTCTTTATTACAGCATACTTGGATAATACACTAGCATACTCTAGTAAAACGCTTAAAAAATATATAAAGTATATTAAAAAAGTGCTTAAAAAGCTTAAAAATTATAAGATATACTTATAGCTAGAAAAGTGCAAATTCTATATTAAAAAAACAAAATCTCTAAGCTTTATAGTATTTATTACAAAAGTAAAGATAAATTTTGAAAAATTACTGCTATATAAAAATAGCTAACACTTAAAATAGTTAAAAATATATAATTTTTTTTTAAAATTTACTAACTACTGTTAGAAGTTTTTTAAGAATAACTTCTAAATTACTACACCCTTTTTAAAAATTACAAAAAAAAGGAAAATTTACTTAAAATAAAAAATAGTAAAAAGTATTTAATAAAATTAAATAGATATTCTTTAAAGCAACTGTACTACAGATATACCACTTTAAAAAAAACGCAAGTTAAAACTAATATATTTAATTATATACTTAGAGCTGTATTATTATTGCAGTGCACAAATAATAAATAAAAAATAATACTTTACTATTTAAAAAAGTTTTTTTAAGTAAAACTTATCAATAATATTCAAAATACGAAGCTACTAGAAGTAGTTGATTTTTTAAATAGTAAGAAGTCTATATATTAGAACTACTATACTATATTAAAGTTTTTACTAATTACTAGAGCTTAGTAAGGTTTAAAGTAATAAAAAAACTTAACTAATAATAAGTTTAATAGGCTAAGTTGCTAGGTTAGTTTAACTTTAAAATAATACACTGCGCTAGAATACTTAATACAGTAGTAAATACTTTAAGTAAAAGATCTAACTTACGCAAGAAAAGTTATAAGAAACTATATAATACTATATTTAAAAAGATACTAGGTAGCAATCTATATCATAACTAGCTAGAACTAGCTAGAGTAGCTAAAGTAGCTAAGCAGGTAAAAACACTATAATATTAGTAGCAGCAAAAAGTAGCTAACTAGTAGTTTAAGCTTAAAAAAGATATCTCTAATAAACTACTATAAATTAAATAAAAGTACTAAGATATAGTTTAAAGAAATTAAATATATATACTTCTATATATAAAATTAAGTCTTATTAAAGAACTACATAAGTCTTTAGAATACAAATATATAGTAATAAAAAAAATAGTTAAGTAACTAGCTAAGGTGTTTACAATACTATACTTATAAGTAAAAGTATAAATATATAAAGTAACTGTTTAGCATGTTACTAAATAAACCTAAAAGATATAAGCTTTACAGCCTATTACAACTCTTATAGCTAGTAACAGAACTATAAAGTAGTATAATAATAAACTTTATAGTAAAGCTTCTAAAATTATTAAAACTAGAATAAGCTTAACCTCACAACATTATTCTAGTAATTATTAATTAATTAACTAAGGCGGTAATGTTTGTGCTTATAAAAAAAATTAATTTAGTAGAAGGCTATATATACAAAGTTATAAAAGTATTAGTATTAAAGTATAAAATACTTAAAAAGTTTATTACTAATTATAATAAACTATTTCTATCTAAGTATTAAAATATATTCTTAGCAAAATTAAGTATTAAAAAAAAGCTATTAACTAGCTTCTACTTTAAAATAAATAGCTAGACAAAATAAATAAACTAGACACTAGAATAGTATCTAAGAATATATACTAATAAGCTATAAGACAACTAAGTTAAACTCTTATTAATAGCATAATTAGCATATAATAGTATATAGTTAGCAACTATAAAGCACTTACTATACTATATAAACTATAAATATAAGCTAGCTGCTTATTAGGATCTAAAAAATATTAAGAGTATTGTAGTAAGTGCAGATAACAAAACCTGCTTAATATAAAAGCTATATAAAGAATTAAGTAAAAATATAGCTAATAAAAACTTTATAACAGCTAAGGCAGTTAATAAGTAAAAAATTAAAAAACTGACTTTTAAAAAAAAAAGATAAAGTTTTCCTATTACATTAAAACTTTAAAACTAAGTAACTAAGCAAAAAACTAAATAACTTTTAAGTAAAACTATTTAAAATTTTAAAAGAAATAAGCAACGTAAACTATATACTCTAATTACCACTAGGTATATATATTTACTTTATCTTTTACAAGAAACTCTTAGAAAAAGCACCTCTAGATACTAAGCTAGCTAGTAACATAAAGCTTAAAGATAATAAGTATAAGGTTAGAAAAATTAAAGACTTGTAGTAAATTAGTTATTAGTAGCAATACTTAGTTAAGTAGTAAGAATAGCTAAAAAGCTAAAATACCTAAAAACTAAAAGAAAATTTAATAAACTATAAGTTATAAGTACTTAAGTACTATTCAAGACACTTAAAAAAGAATAAACTAAGTATTTAAAAAAGTATTAAAAAAAATTAAAAAAACCGTTAGCTTATAACTAGCCTAAGTTAGTTAATAGTTTAAGTAGTAATAGTTTAATTATTAAAAATGTCACGGATAGGGTCCGCCAAACTCGCTTATCGTTAGCTTGCCCACCTGCAATTGTGCTTATAAGGGGCTCCTCACCTGCAAGGATACTAGCAGGTAATATTACTTAAAATATACACATATTATTATTCTAGAGCTATTTCTTACTATCTTCTGTAGTGTGAAGCAAGTACTATTGCCTAAAGCTACCTCTTACAAAATAATACCTCCTTCTATAGGCTAATAGTCTAGAGATAGCTCTCTTAACGCAATTTAATACTTAAGGTAATTAAAGAAGCTAGAGCTTTACTACATCTAAACTTTCTAATCCCCCTTAAACTCTATTAAGGCCTGCTGTAATTAAGAAGCTTAAAGAGTATACTTAAGGCGCACTTACAACGCTTAAGAAGCGTATTAATACTATAAAAAAGTAACGTAATAAACTTTAATTTTTGTAATAATTATAAAAGTTAGAAAAAGAAGTAGCACAACTAGAAAGGGTTAAATAAGAAGAAATCTTAAATATACTAGTACTACTAACTATATTATCTTACGCGTAGAACGCACTTAAAGCAACACTTACTACGTATATGTAATACGCACTAAAACTTAAAAACTTAGCTAAATACTAAGGCAAAACTTTTAAAAAATATTATAAGTTTACTTATTTTTATAAAGTAATATTTTAGCTACTACTATAAAAATCTAAAAAAGATAGTAATAAAGTAATTTAAGTAATATAGTATTTTAAAGTAGACTTTTAAAAGCTTTAGTATACTTACTATAAGTATTTTTTAAAGCAAAAAAAGAAGTGCTAACTTAAAACTACTTTAAGTAATATATACTTTTAAACTTTATTAACTATAGCTTTAAAGCAGTAACTACGTATATATATGCTATATAGTAAAAAAACTAAACTATTTAATTATTTATAACTTATTTTAATATTTTTGAAAATTAACTTTTAATATATACTAAAGTATAAAGAGTTTAGTACCTTTTTGCAAAACTAAAGCTTAAACTATAGTATATAATTACTAACTACTATTAAATTTTTATAACTAAAAAAAACTTTATTATACTTAAATTTATACTTAAGTAGAATTTGCGTAGAGCACTTATTATATATAATCTGCCTTACTAGAGCACTTTTACAAAGAAAAAAAAACCCCTTTTTTATAGCTATTATACCAAATGCACTTAAAAAGTATAAAGATAGTAATAATATTACATATTTTAAGTGCTAAAAAAAAACTACTACGCTAATAAGTGCTAAAGCAGTAATTTTAATAAAGTCTTAGTTAATATAAACTAATTAAGAAAAGGTTAAGCTTTACTAAAAACTTAAAGTTAGTAAGGCGTATGCTAATAAATATTTTATTAAAAATATTGCGCATGTATTACGTATATTTAGTAACTAAAGTAAAAAAGAAACTTTAAGTTATTTTAAATTTATAAGTAAATATTAGCTTTATTAATTAAAAAATAGCTGTAGAAATAGATTTAAAACTTATTTAAAATATAAAACTTCTCTACTTAAGTTAAATTAAACTTTAAAAGCAAAATATATACGTAGTATATAAGCTCTAGCTATACTTAATAAATAATAATAGTATAAAGCGTATTATAAAAGTTACTGCGTATAAAGTAGATAAAAAAAGAGCACTACTACTACTTAGCAACTTTTTCTTAAGCTAAGAAGGTATTTATATTAACTGCAAAAAGTAAATATAGCGTTAAAAATATATAAAAGTAAATATTAACTTAGTAGCTTTTAAGGCATTTTTAAAAAACGCAAGACTTATAAATTTAAAAACTTACTTTTTAAAAGTACTTTAAAGTAACAGCGTAAGTATTAAGCCTAAAGCATATATACTAAAGATATTAATAGTATATGTATAGTGTATACTTAATACGTTACAAGATTACGCTAATATTTTTAATAATAAAGCTACTAAAACTCTTTTATAGCTAAAAAGCTTAGATTACATAATTCCTATTTAATAAAGTAAAAAACTCTTTTAAAAGCCTTTTTATACTCTTTTTTTTTATAAGCTTTAAGTGCTCTACAAATATATTAAAAAAATACTATAAAAAAAATTTGCTATAGCACTAGCCTTGCAGTCGCACTAATACTATTTATACTAAAAAAAAATAGAACCCTTTACCTTTATATAGATTATTAAGGCCTTAACGCTATTATAATAAAAAATTATTACCTACTCCCCCTAATTAAAGAAACACTAGACTGCCTGTTAGGCGTATACTACTACACAATATTAGATCTTAAAAACGCTTACTATTTTCTCAAGATTAAGGCAGGAGATAAGTAGAAGACTACTTTTAGAATATAATATAGATATTTTAAATATTTTATTATGCCTTTTAGGCTTATAAACGCCCTAGCAAGCTTCTAAGCCTATATTAATAGAGCTTTAAGAAGGCACTTAGATTATACATATATAGTTTATCTAGATAATATTCTTATTTATACTTATAATAATAATATAGCGCTACACTAGCATGCTGTACGCGCTGTACTTAACTTTTTATAAAAAGCAGAGTTATACGTAAACTTTAAAAAGTGCATATTTACTTTAAGCAAAGTTTATTTTCTAATATTTATTATCATAAAGAGTAGTATTTGCGTAGATCTAGCGTGCATTGCTATTATTAAATAGTAGCCTACACCTACTAATATTAAGGAGCTGTAGTTTTTTCTAGAATTTGTAAACTTTTATTAGCGTTTTATTAAAAACTATGTTGTAGAAACAGCATCTCTTATAAATATTTTAAAAGGGAAACAAGTATTTTACTAGAATAAGAATATACATGCTGCCTTTACAAGGCTAAAGCAACGCTTTATATATACGCCTATCCTGCGCTACTCTAAAGATACACGTATAATTTCTATTAAAATAGATACTGTAACTTTTGCTATCTTAGGTATATTGTCTAACTCTTTAAGAATAAAAAGTAGTATCTTATTGCGTTTTACTTACAAAAACTACCAAGCGCTAAGCTAAACTATAAAGTATACAACTTTAAACTTTTAGCTATTATATAAAGTTTTAAGAAATAGCAATACTACTTAGAAGGCGCTTAATACACTATTTAAGTATTAATTGTCGCATCTATGACGTACCAACCTCAAGGCCTAAGGCCTCCTTGGCACTAAGCCTAGGCGCCTGTCAGCTTACGCGCTGAGCGCACGCTAGCTGACCTTACGTCAGAATATCTACGCCGAACTCATAAGCGTACACCCGAGCTTAGCAGGATACGTGTTAAACTCCTCTAAGTTTAATAGCAGCCTTTTTAGGCTAGGTCTGTATAAATAGCACGTCTTAGACTTAGAAAGGCAGAATTAGAATTAATTATTTAGTTCTCCTAAACTACTGTTACTAGCTCCTAGTTCTCTACATTAATAAATTATAATAACTTGTGTTCTTTATATGCTGTATAGAAGCTAAACTAGCGTTAAGCACGCTAGGCTCTGTA
Organism: Alternaria gansuensis; assembly: GCA_009289805.1. NCBI lineage: Eukaryota > Fungi > Ascomycota > Dothideomycetes > Pleosporales > Pleosporaceae > Alternaria > Alternaria gansuensis. The sequence goes on along the minus strand of WBOK01000093.1, from coordinate 198,663 downwards.
TTTTAGAGGCTTTTAATTTTAAAGTTAAATACTGCCTAAGGCGTACAAACTCTGCAGACAGACTATTAAGAAAAGTAGATTACAAATAGAAGAACTTATTATTAACTTAACTATTACATACACTGCAGTACAAACTTCTAGCAAAAGTAAAGTATAGTAGAATAAAAAGTTTTATAACCTAGCACAGCTAAAAAAGCGTATATAAAACGCATGTAGCTAATATTTGTAGAACAAAGAGTATCTAAACTACTAGTGTGCCGGTGCACAAGGTGATACCCGACTGCACACTAGGTTAGTGCTTAACCACCTAATCCTAAGGTATATAACTTATTCAGTATCCTATAGAAAGGGGCACTGTTCATTATTCGTGCACTCCACAGCTTAGCTCCTGCAATGTACTATAGAATCTTTACACCTAACTTATAATAAGATTATTATCTTGTCAACCTTGTTCTTGTATAATCTAGCTACTAGTGATCTCTTGCCCTTGTAGTAGTATGTTTTTATACACTCTAACACCTGTACAAATAGCAAAGCTTATAAAGATATACTCTACTACTTAGTACACAAAAAAACTAGTGCACAATTATTATAAGAATAAAATAATAATCTTATATAAAACTAGAATTTAGAGGAACTCTAAGGAAACTAGAATTCTTAAGATTACTACTAGATATACTTTTAAGAGGTTAGCACTATCCTCTATTATAGACTACGTTAAGGACTTTTTTACCTAAGTTAGCCCTAACAACAAAGAATAGCAACAAACTCTACTAATACAACTATAAAATACGTTATTAAATGCTAATTTAAAGTTTGTCTAGCAAAATAAAGGCAGCAAACTGTCTAGCAAAATAAAGATAGTTTTATATGTATTTAAACGCTAATCTAAATTCTACCTAGCAAAATAGAGGTAGCAACCTATCTAGCAAAATAAAGATAGTTTTACATATGTTTAAACGCTAATCTAAAGTCTACCTAGCAAAATAGAGGTAGCAACCTATTTAGCAAAATAGAGACAGGCTTATATACGTTAACAATAAGAAGCAAAGGTTTTATTTAGCAAAAATTAGAATAGGACTAGAAGCTTATAACTAAATATATCTAAAAACGCTAATTTAAAGTATTTATCTAGCAAAATAAAAACGTTACTAATAATTAAAATAGCACAAGTATAAATTAGAGCCTACTTAGCAAGAATTAGGGTACTAAAAAGGCAAAGATTTATGTAACTACTCTTAATTAAGCACTTACTACAAAGATTTTAAAAACAAATAGCTTATTTTTTTTTAAGAGCTAAACCTTGTCTACTATATTAATAACTAACTACTGTTAACTATCTAAATAAAGAACTTGTAGAAGTTCTACAATACTATAGATGTTAAAAGAAGATTAGAAGTTAGGTTAAAGATAAGAAAGCAAAATGCTTTTTTCTACTAAGACTACAACTGCTAGTCCTAAGTTACTATTAATACTATTAAGCTTAGTTATTAATACTATAGCTACATCTACACACAACTTAGTGTTGTCTATAGTTTAACTAAAATATAGTACTTTAGTCTTTACTAAGAAAGATATTACTAAATTCCTAAAAAACTTTAATAGACAAGCTAATAATAAAAGTATTTATAATACTATATAAGTCTTTATCTTACTAGACTATTTTTTTTAATAAATATTAATTACTTTCTTACAATTTAAAACGTTTACCTAGATATATAGAAAGAAATTAGTTTAAGTTACACACAAATATAAAGAAGTAGTAAAAAGATAAAGATACTATAGTTAAAATAAGCAAACGCTTTTACTTTTAAGCTTATATCTATAAATATATACAAAACTAGCTAAAGCTAGTAAAGTACTATACTTATTTTACTTCTATTATAGATGTATATATTAAGAACAAGCAAATCTCTTAAGAAGAAGAAGGCATTTTCTTTTTCTAAGGTTTACTTATTTTTAAGGTGTCTAAGGTTTACTAAGATTAAATAAAGAGGCAGTTATATATTACATACTTACTACTTTTAATAGTAATAATTAGAATACATATAAAATAGATTTAATTTATTTTTTTCTTAAATTCTACTATAAGAAGATAACTAGCCTAGATAAAATTTATTAGTTAGAGCAAGAGGGCGTAGATGCTAAAATATGCTAAATTATATTATTTAACTAGCGTGCAACATTTACTTTAGAGAAAGTAGAAAAGGTAGTAGTTAAGATTAGTAAAGCATATAAGAAAATAAGTACGCTAGTAGAGGTTAACTTAAAAGTAAAGGACTTTATTAAGTTTTTAAGTAACTTAAAGCTTAAATTATTTATTATTAATATACTTATAGCTTACTTTATAACTAAAAAACTCTTAAAGAAACCTGCTAACTACGTGTACTTTATTACACAAGTAACTAATACTAAATTCCTAAATAAGAAAAATAATAGTTTTTTTGTTACTAATATAAAATAAAAGCTCTTAAAAAAGATAAGTACTATATACTTAAATAACGCAGAAATAAACACTCTTTATTATATATATAATATAGTAGAACACATGCTTAAGAATTGTAAGCTATACTACGCCTTAAAATAGATAGGATAGGTTAGTTTTAACTAAAATACTGCAGCTAAGAAAGGAACTTACTACTTTAGGCTACTACATAACTGTCTAGGCAAAATTCTAAAATAGCTTTTATTAACTTAAGTCTTATTATAGTTAAAGGCAAAGATTTAAGAATTTTTTAACATTACTAACAACGTACTTAATTAACCTACTTTTAGTATAATACTAGAGAAGTTTATAGGTAGAAACTCTTAACTAGAATTAAAGTATAAAAGTAAAGTCTCTAGTTCTGTAAACGTAGCAACTAGTTTAATAGACTAAAGTTACTATAATAATATTCTCTAGCAGTTCTAACAGTTCTAGGAATAGCTATACAACCCTGCTATAAATAAATATATTAATAGTGTAACGGCGCAGGCAAGACTTACGTATCAGTAACGGCAGAAGGGATCACGGCAAGGCATATAGGAGTGCGTTGTGATCTACAAAAGAGCCTTAATTCAAATAAGACACCTATAGGCCTTATATAAAAGGATATTAAAAATCTACAAAGTAACTATAGGTCCTAGGCTGTCTTTATACTTGCAATCTAGGCTAGGACTAGAGTAGGTCTAATACAGATATAATCTAGAAGCACGTAAAGATAAGAGAGTTGTAACGTGTTTATTACACTACCCCCCCTCCTAGTAGTTAGCTAGTCCTATAGCTATACATCTTCTTTAACATATTTATTATTTATTTATTAACTTTATAACATCTTTTTGTTGTTGTTGTAGACTTCTAATAGGCAGTTACCGCGACTACAACCTAAAGTAGCGTTAGACTAGCCTTAAGCATTTACTATTTTAATATTATAATAATAAGTTGCGTTTAATTTTTCTGCCTCTCTAAAACACTACACACATATACACACACATACACACACACACATACATATATATATACACTATACTACTACGCTGCCCCCTAGAGGCTTTACTAGAGGCGTATTACTTTATTTGTCTGCAGTTAGTGCGCGCCTTTGCGTAAGGCGTTCTTAAAGTTAAATATTAATTTAACTCTAAAACGTCTAAGAAATGCGCTTATTGCGCATAGCAAAAAGAGAAGTACTTCTTTATAAGTTTAATATGTTTTACCTCTTTAAACTTAAGGTTAACTTAAGTAAGTGCTAAAGTATATTAAAAAAAAGTTTTTTAAACTTCTTACTACTATAAACCTTCTTACTACTGCAGAGCATAGAGAGGATCTAGTAGAGGACTGCCTCCCTGCTAAAAAGCAGGTGCAGGCGGCAGCCTTTGTCCTAGCTAAAAAGGTCTAGGTAATAAGAAGCTAGAAGAAAAAGCTATCTATAGCTTTAATTCTAGTTTTAACTTACTAGGTCCTTTTAGAGATCTAAGACGCTGTCTATTTATTAAATGGCTAAGTTGCCTTTTTAGAGGCTTTTGCTTACTAAGGCGGAACTAGTAGTAGTAGTCTAGTTTCTCTGCTAAGAGAGAAGGACGATAAGCAGCGCCTCTAGAGAGAGGCAGAGAAGGAGAAGAAGAGCAGTAGGCTCTCCTCCAACTCCTCCTCCTTTTATAAGGAGAAGAAGAGATCCTCTCTAGATCTTTAAGTAAAGGTAGAGAGGTTAAGAAGAGAAAAAGCAAAGGTAGTTTAAAGGTAGCCTAGTTGTTTTACTAAATACTTATTAAAAAAAAATTATTTCTTTTTTTTATATATTGTTGTCTTGCAGTAAAGTTATATCTTTTTATTTTTATTTTTAGGCGTTAATCTACTTTGTTAAAGACTTTAGAGAACCTAGACGTGTAAGGTTTCTTTTATAAAATTTAAGGCTAAATACTAAGTTAAGTTTAAGTTATATTTAACTTAGCTAACACAGTATTTTAACTTTAAGTAATATACTTTACTAGCAAGAATTTTATAAACTTTTTATTCTTCTACGCCTTAAATTAAAGTAAGGGCTAGCCTTAGAGCTTCTTGTTCTAGAAGTAGATTCTAAGAATTTTTATATAATAGTTTAGGTGTAAAAATGTTATATATCTAAAATTTCTCTAGTAACTTAAGGTAGTATAAGTAGCTAACTTTCTTAAAAACTTTAAAAGGGCCTTTTTATTTAGCTAATAGTTTCTAGCTTAAGTAATTAGTTACTAGGTTCTTTATATCTAGGAAAACCTTATCTTCTACATTTTAATTAATTAGGCAGCAGTAATAATTTACTACAGTTTATATTTAATATTAAGCTTTCTTTAAGAAGGTTTATGCTGTTTCTTAAGTATTATATATTTAAGTAGCTATAGCTAGCGCGTTCTTATAGTTTATCTTGTTAGTTAAAGTAAGGATATTAGCTAGCTGCTTCTAGTCCTAGCTTTATCTAGGATTAAATTTATAAAGGATCTAATATAGGGACATGCCTAAAGTAGAATAAAGTAAAGAAATTTGTGCTCTATTAATTAGAAGTAGTAGTCTACTCTAGTTATCTTAGTAGTAGAATACAAATAGCTAAAGCCTCTAGTTAATATATTTATTTATAATTTTTGTCTAACTGTTAGTTTCTTTGTAGTAGGCTATTAATAGTTTAACTTTAACGCCTAAGATCTAACAAAACTTAAACTAAAAACTAAATATAAACTAAAGTTCTTAATTAAAGATAATAGTGTTAGGTGTGTAGCTAAATTAATATACTTATTAAATAAATAATTTAGCTATACTTTTTACGTTAATTATCTTGTAATAAGAGATAAAAATAGCTTGTTTAAATAAATAATTAATTATAACTATAATCTAATTATAAATAGCCTTATTTAGAAGGAATTCTTTAAAGTTAATACATAAGTGTTGTATTAGACAATTAAGAATTAGTAGAGAGTAAATTATTTTAAAAATTTAGGTTTGTTTTAGATATGCCTTGCAATAGTTAATATAGTTCTATATATACCTTTTGTAGGTAGCTTTTATACCTTTCTAGTAATATTTTAAAGTAATTAGCTAATAAGTTTTAGTAGCGCTAGGGTAAGCTAAGAAAACTTAGTTATATGCTTTTTAAATTATCTGTATATAAAGTATAAAGTTAAGTAGTACGTAAAGTTAGCTTAAGTATAAAAGTAATTTATTTTTAATCTAGTACTTTTTTAGCAATAAGTTACGCTTTTTTTTAAACGCAGTGCAGTTTGTTTATAAAATAGATTTAATTAATTTTAGTAAATTTAAAGTTATAGGCTCTAAAGTAGCTTTTACTACGCGCAGAGACAAATTCTAAGCGTAAAGTTAAGTAATATAAGTAAAAGTAAGGTTAAAGTTAATTTAGTTATTAAGTTAGTGCGGTCTAAGTAAGACTTGTAAATAATTATTAGTTTTAGTAGACTTTAAGTTTTCTATATTCTACTTACGTTGCGAAAAGATATTTATATAAGCATTATTCTTTCTAGGTATGTATTAGATGTAGAAAGAAAATAAAGCAAGTTCCTTAGCCTAATATACTTGTCTAGCGTTTAGGACTTTTATAGTTATAAAGTACTTAAGTAAATAATAGTCTAAATATATATTAATTCTAAAGTAAGCTAATACTAGTTTAGCTTACTACTTGCTAAACGCTATAATAATAGCATAAAGTTCCTTATTATAAATTTCCTAATTTAGTTTAGACTTAGATAAAACCTTACTAAAAAACACTACTAGACTTTATTTCTTATTTAGTTGTTTCTAAAAAAGTATACCTGCTATAGCACTATTAGATGCGTTAGTCTCTACTTTAGTATTATATTTAGGGTAATAGTAGCATAAAGTAAGAATTTCTAGCAATGCAGCTTTTAACCTTCTAAAGACCTCTTTATAATCTAAATCTTATATAAATGCCTTTAAAAGACTTTAGAGTGTAAGAAGTAGTTTTATAACTTATAAGTATTTTAGTATAAATTACTAGTAGAACTTTATAAACCTAAAAAATAATCTTACACCTATAATAATAGTAAGTTAAACCTAATTATTAAGGAGTTCTACTTTATTAGGATCTACTTCTAGCCTTTAGTTTGTTAAGATATAGCCTAAGTACTTTGTCCTTGTAACATAAAATTTACTCTTCTTAATATTAACTTAGAGGCCTGCTTGCTATAATCTTTCTAGTACTTTTTATACGTAGAGAACATGCTCTACCTCTAATTTAAAGTAGATAAGAATGTCGTCTAAGTAGACTATATAGAAGTTATTTAAATACTTAATTAACACATTGTTTATATAATATTAATAAGTAGCAAGGCTGTTGTATAATCTAAATAGCAATACTTTAGATTTATACGTTCTATATTAGGTCTAAAAAGTAGTATACTTCTTAAAGTCTAGGTTTATCCTAATCTTGTTAAAAGCCGCGCATATATCTAACTTAGTAAAGAACTAGGCTCTATATATATAGGCTAACAGCTTATTAATACGCAAGATTAGATACAAGTCTTTTTAAGTAATAGTGTTAAGTTTACAATAATTAATACAAATCTAAATATCTCTATTAGGCTTCTAAATTTAGAGAATAGAGGAGGCAAAAAGGTAATTATTAGAATTAATATGTCTTTCCTTAAGGTTATTTATTACAAACATCTTAGTAGCTTTAAGTTCTTTAGTGCTTTACTTATATAAAAGGCTAAACTAATTTAGTAGTAGTTTAGTAAAAATAATCTTATAGTTATAAAAATAATGTTTAAGTAGTTAGTTAGCTGTAGTTTTACTAAATACATATTAGTATAAATTGTAAACAAATAGAAGTTAGTCCTAAATTAGTTTAGCATTATTAAGATTATTAAGTTCTATACAGTTTTTTAATAAATAATTAATTTTGTAAATACTTGTTGTAAAAAACTTGTTTTTTTTCTATTTTATTAAGTAGTAGAAGGCGTTAGCTAATATAATAGCAATGCGGGAGGTAGAGTCTAATTAGACAGGATTTAGTTTAGGAGTAGCAACTTTAGGAGTAAAATAAGTCTTTAAAAGCTAAAAAAGGCTACAAATTCTTTGTATTAAACACGTTGTAAAGCTTTGCTTTTTTTAGTATTTATTCTTTTTCTAAAGCGCGTTTCTATGCTAGATATTCTTCTTAGCAACCTTATTGCTAGTAGATTCCTTTAACTATATAAGAATAGGGGGGGTAGAATTATACGTAGCAGGATATTTTGTAGGCTACATAATTTAGTTCTAAACTATATCTAGCAATATATTAAATTGCTAAAGCTATTTAATTTTAATAATACAATCTTGCGTACCTAAATTTATAATAACAAAAAGATATTTAAAAATCTTTCTACTATTAATTTAGATATATAGATAGATATATTTATTTACTTTAGTCTAGATCTAGTTCTAAAATCCTTTTACAGAGACTTTAAAAGAGAGTCTTTAGATAAGAACTTAAAGTAATTAAAAAAAAGTATAAGTAATAAAGAAATTTAAAAATACAAAACTTTAAGCTTTAGTATTAATTAATAATTATAGCTAGGCACTGTAACACTTTAAACAAAAGATAGTAGAAACTTAAAAATACTTTTCTCTAAATAAGTTTAATAAGTTAATATTAGTAAGATTATACTTGTATAGGCCTAGGCTAGAGCGTTGTCTTAGGCGTCTTTATTTCTCTCCTGTTCCTAGTCTAAGTAGGGTTCTGCAGCTTCTAAGTATTCTTCCTATTTAATTTTAATCTCTTTTACTTAAAGAGTAGTATAATTACTTACAAAGTAACTAAGCTTCTTGTACTTAAAATAAGTATCTAATAAAAGCTTATTATTAAGGGCAGAAGTTTTAGACAGAAATCTAGGCGTGCTTAAAGTAGCGTAAGCAGGGGTTAAGGTTAAATTAGATAGAAAGCTAGTATAAGAAGGCCGCAGGCTCTAATATTGTTAAAAGCAAGGCTTTTTTAGTACTACTAAAGTAAATATTAGTTTGCTATCTATATTTAGTCTAATAAGAAAATTATCTTTTTTTATGTTAAATATAGTAAGGTGTTGCACTATCTTGTTAAATAAGTTATTTTATAGGTATTTAAAACCTAAATTTAGAGCGTATAAAGTAAGGGTAATTTTCTCTAATAAGTAGAAAGACTACTCTAACTTAGAAACAAACCTTTTAACAGCAGTATTAATAAACTTTACCTTAAAAGCTAAAGACGTTTTTTTTTATTTATAACTAGGCGGTAGAAAGCTGTATAGCTTTCTGCCTGTTTATTACTAAATATAAAATATAATTTAAGTAAAGTAATTATTTCTTCTATATTTTTAAACTATTTTAAAACTAAATTAGCTAAGTACTGTAGTTTAAAGTATCTTTTTATAATACTATTAGTATATCTTTATATAAAAGCTATGTGAGCGCGCTTAGTCTAGTAGTAATCTAAGTTAATTTCTAATTAGTTTTTTATTAAGGCCTGCTATTAACAGAACGTAGGGTTAGTTTTATTATTAAAATCTTTAATAGTAGGCGTGCGCTTTGTAAGCTTAATATATAGCATCTTAGAAGTAGTAGAAATGTACTGTGTTAATTAGCTTAATAGTATATCTGCTTTTGTTAGTAGTATTTTAGTAGATAGTATAGCTGTGTCCTTAGACAGCGTAACTTCTTGTGTTAATTACGTAACTGACGTATTTAAGTAGTTAATTTTGTCCTTATAAAGTGCAACTAAATTTTTCTTTAAATCTACTTTTTCTTTTTTCTTAACTTTATTTTTTTTAATAACTAGTTGCTTGCTAGTTACTTTGTCTTGTAGAGATTATTATTAACTCTAGTAGTAGGTTAATTTTTAGACAGGCTCTAAAGAGGGTTTAGAGTAGTTTTAGTTAGCTATTAGTAATTAATTTTAATACTAATAGGTTGTTAGTAGTCTTTGTGTTTTTATCTTAGCGCACTCTACGCAATATTTCTAAAGTAATTTGCCTTGTTGTTAAAGTTAAAAGTTCTAAACCTAAAGGCTTTAGTTAGTAGAAGATCTAAGAGATTCTACTTAAGGTGTTATTAGACTTAATAGTATAAAGCTTCTAGTTTATATCTAGAGAGGCTTAGGCTTAGGCGTAGTCTAAACAAACAGCTATAATATTATTTTAAATGCTGTTACTAGCTAGGATAAGATATTTAATATAATGTAACAGCGCAGGCAAGAATTACAGATTAGTAACAGCAGAAGGGATTACAGCAAGGCATATAGAAGTGCGTTGTAATCTACAAAAGAGCTTTAATTTAAATAAGATACCTATAGGCCTTGTATAAAAGGATATTAAAAATCTATAAAGCAACTATAGGTCCCGGGCTGTTTTTATACTTGCGATCTAGGCTAGGACTAGAGTAGGTCCGATACAGATACGATCTAGAGGCACGTAAGGATAAGAGAGTTGTAACGTGTTCGTTACAAATAGGCTTAATAATATTAATGCTGCTAATATTATAATAGAGAGTAAATAGAACACTTTATATAACTTTTTAAAGTTAAATGCTGCTACGCGCTTAAAAAGAAAAAGTCTTTCTTTTTACTAAGATATTAATTGTGTCTAGAATAGAGGAGTAAAGAAATAAAGAATGCTAAGCAAAAATATAAGCACTTAAAAAAGTAATTAAATAATTTAAGGTAATACTTTAATCCTTAACTTGTAGCCTATAAATATATAGTTTTTATAGAAAAAAGTATAGAGTAAAATACCTTTTACAAGTTAGCTTTATAATACACTATTTTTAATTATTAGGCTGCTGCAGCCGTCTTAACAAGAGGACAATATATTAGCTAATTTAAAGCACTTATAGTAAGGACGTAAGAAAAGGGCTGTAAAGTTTATAAACGCGCTTCTTAACTCTAAGCTAAGAAAAATAATATAAAGTTAGCTAAACTGCATTACAACTGCCTTGCTTAGGCAGAAAGTGCAAAAGGTTACTATATCTAACTTTATAGCACAAAACAATATTTAGAAATAACTATATAACTTTCTAAATAATAATATTAGCGTTATAAATAGTTTAAAAACGCTTAATATTATAATTAGTAGAGAAATTGTAGAATCTAGGTGTAATTTAGCGCACTTAGAATTTATTTTAACTACTAATTAGCTAAACTAGCACGCAGGCTAAAAACACCTTTTTAATAAAACTTTACTAATTATACTAATAATTGCAAGCCTGCATTGTAATATAATAAATATATATTAGTTAAATGCTTAAACCTAACATAAAGTATATAAGAAAGGTAATTTTTAAATTAATAAGTTAAATAATATACTTACTAAAGAAGTACGTAGAGTTTAATAAAAGAATAGATAAGTTTTTACTTAAATAAACTTACTAGAATACTAAGTTATTGTTAACAGCAATTTCTTAAAGTGCTTAATTAATACTAGAGCACAAATAAATATTTTAAGACTTAGTACTACATAAGTATTAAAAATACTATATAAAATAATAGAGTAGAAACTTAGGCAGCTATCTTTTAGTGTTACTTTAGCTAATAAAACTTATAATTTGTTTGTTAGGACAGCATTTAATATACTTATATAAATAGGGATAGTTATTATTAAAACTACCTTTAGAATTATTACTAATATTACTAAATTTGCAATCTTAGGAGGACCTTAGTGTGCGTACGCAAGGATAGTAATATAGTATAACGCGTTTAGACAAATTACGTGCTAAGTTCTTTCTAAGAATAGTACTAGGAACGCAGTATTTATTATATTTAATTTATTACTAAGTTACCTTATGCAGATAATTAGGAGTAAAGCCTTTAATAATAACTTAGATAGAAAAATAGTAGGTAATGTATAAATACACGCAGTTACTAATATAATAAATAATAAGCTGTAAGCAGCTATAGTAAAGTATATATAAGAAGCTGTATAGTTAAATTCTATAGTTAGATTTAGCAATTTTAATATGCTGTACACAAATAATAACAAGCATAATTATAACAAGCATAATTAAATAGTTTAGATAAACTAGGTATTTACACACGCAGTTAGATAGTTAGAAGACTTTATAAAAAACTATAGTTTAAGCAAACTTTTAATTATGTGTAAGCTTAACTAACAATAATTGCAAGAAAGACTACTTAATAACTTTTAATAATAATATAATCTCTACACTATGTACAAAACTATAGATAAGAAGGTTTAACTTATTAATATTCCTTAGTAAGAGATGCTAATAAAATTTAGATAAAAAAACTAGAAGAAGAAGGCTAAGAAATAATAGCTCTTTTAAAGAAGCATTTGTAATTCTAATACTAGGCTATATAATAATTTATTTAAACTAAAATATGCTGCTTTTTTACAAGAGACAAAGCTTACTAAAGAACAAATTAATAAACTGCATGTAAGAGATTATCTCTACCTTAAGAAAAAAGAGATATTTCTATATATACTTTATAATAGAGAAAGAGCTCTCTTATAGCAATTTAAAGAATTAGGAAGAATCTATCTTAATATATGCCTACTATACAAGATATAAATAATACTATATAAAGCTTAGTAAGTGCAAGGCTTTACTATCCTAAAAGCATTAGAATTGCAGGTAGTAGATATAGTTAATGCCTGCCTAAACTAAGGAACGTAGGAATAATGTAATAGTTAGTATTGCAATTTATAGCACCTAGTACTAAAGAAAGATAAAGGCGTTTAATAGATTAGCAATGTACAAAAGATAAATGCAGTTACAATATAAAATATAAACTTACTACTAATAGTAAATAAGTTTTTTAAGAGATTTACAGGATGCAAGATTATCTTACTTATAAACTTATTTTTAGAATATAACTAGATTATACTATATCTAGAAAGTAGAGATAAAATAGTATCTTAAACGCCTATAGGACTTATACGCTTATGCATAATAGTTATAGGCGCTACTAACTTAGTAGCAGCATTTTAATAAATTATAATAAAAAATTCAAGAAACTACTAGCCTAATATAATGCTTTTTATTAATAACATTACATGCGGAGGTTCTAGGACTAACTATAGTAAAGAAGAATTAATGCTGGAGGTACAATGTTATATTCTTAAGCATATTATACAACTAGACAGGGTACTAGCTAATATTAAATAAGCTAAAGGCACTATTTTAAGAAAGAAGTGTTACTTTTTTATAGAAAGACTTAAAGTAGTAGGCTATAAAGTTAGTCTTTAAGGTTGCTATCTTAACTAAAAAAAAGTTAAGAAGATTATAAACTAGCTACTATACAAAAATAAGAGAGAAGTATAATTATTTATAGGTATTTGTATCTACTATTATATATAGGTAAAAGACTTTACTAAGATTACTAAACTTCTATTTATACTTCTATAAGACAACACTTCTTTTAAATAAAAAAATATATAAAATACAGTAATATATATGCTAAAATAAGTAATTTGCAATATACCTGCACTTGTAAACTTAGACTATACTAATACTAAAAACTACAATATATTTTTTATAACTAATACTAGTTAAAATAGTGCAAGCGCTTATATAGAGCAACTTAAAAAAGATAATAAACAACACCTAGTATAGTTTAAAAGTATACTATAGTCTGCTTAAGAAAAGCAATAGCACTTAACTAAGTTAGAATATAAAGCTATACTATAAGCTTTTAAGAAGTTTTAGACTTATTTCTATAGTATTTACTTTACTATAAAAACTAACGCTGCAACTCTTATTACTTAATTAAATTATTTATTAACTAATAATCTAGAATTAGTTATAAATAGATAGATATTAACTATTCTTTTGTAGGATTTTAACATTAAGCATATACTAAAAAAAAAATTATTATAGATGCATTATCTAGGTATTTAAAAGCGAATAATTAGGAGCTGCTTCTTAAACTTAAAGAAGACCTAGAGGAGTTTATTAACTATATAATTAGGAATGTAAATATACTAGTACTAATAGGGCAAACTAGGATACTTTGCTAGGAGTTCTTTAAGGAATTAAAGCAATATGCTTAGTTTTTAGTTAAATTTTAAGATTCTAAAGGGAATAGAACTACAAAAACTATAAGCATAGAAAAAGTAAGCATTAAACTTCTTTATATAAAATAGGATACTCTTTAAGAAAATATTAAGAAATATTGTAATTTAACAAGTTGTAGATAATATAAATTTAAGAATAGCTGCAGTATAGAACATGTACACCTAGATTAGACACTAAGAAGTTAATATAGTCTACTTAATACTCGCGCAGCAATACTAGTAAAAAGGAATATATAAGTAAGTGCAAAAAAAACTAGTAACTTGCCTAGACTATTAACTGTAATCCTTTAAGAGGAGAGTTAATATACTTACTAACACTTACAGTTTTGCTATTTAAGAAACTATAGCTATTAATATAGTGTATATGCTTTAGTGTTTTAAGAAGAAGTTTCTTGTAATTACAAAAAACTACTTTAGCGGCTAGCTAGAAGCAAAAGCACTGTTAAATAACTAGTCTAAAATAATTGCAGAATTTATATATAAGAACATTATATGTAAATAAAGCACGACACGCAAACTTATAGTTAATAAAAGACCTAACTTTACTAAGGTAGTCTCTTATTTATTAAAAACGTACAAAATTAACTAAATCTAATTATCTAGACATAACTCTTAAGCTATAAAAAAAATTAAAAAAAGATATAAACTAATTATAAATGCTTTTACAAAGCTACTAGGACCTTAAATTAAGAACTTATTAATAGTTCTTCTTATAGACAAGATCTCTATATAAGAATAGATAGGTTACTCGCCGTACTAACTAGTTATAGAGTAGAACTTAGTACTACCTATTAAACTTGTACTACTTATATAGTAAACTTTTCTATTTAGAGAAGTATTAGACTATGCACAATTACTTACTATATAAGCAATACAGCTAGATTTTAAAAATTAGTTTACTAAGGATGCTATTGCTTGTACTAATCGCATAAGAACTACTAAAAAGGAATACTAAGATAATACTAAGGAAATACAGCATAAAGATATAAAGCTAAAAGACTTAGTTTTTCTTTAGAATTTAGTTTAAGAGATTAATATGTCTTAAGACTGCAAGCTAGATATAAGGTAGCTAGAACTATATTGCATTTATAACGCTAAACCTAATAAAGGGACCTACTACCTTAAAGACCTTAATAGCACACTTTTTTTACACACAACACTCAGTTAGTAATTAAAGTCTTTTTAGTAACAGCGCGTGCTAGATATTATAAAAAAGAATTAAAGAAACATAAAGTTATAAGATTCTAAGTATTAAGAATAAACTAGTGTAATAGTAAATATTTCTATCTTTCTAGACTTAACTAAGCTGCTTACTAAGTTATAATTATCTTTGCCTTTTGTAACAAAAGACAATCTTTATTTATAAGTTGTTATTACTAAGCGTTTTATAAATAAAAAGTGCTGTACATATATGTAAGACTTTAAAAGCTTAAACTCTAATTCTAATACTATAACTAGCAGCTAATAGGCTACTAAACAGCTTATTTTTTTAAAAAAGGGAGGAGATACTTTGCTATTAGTATCTACTTTTACTTTTAGCTACTTATTTATAAATTTCTTATATTAAATACAAAAACTAGTTACTTAGCCTATAAATTTTAGGTATATAGTAAGCACCTAAATTCTATAAATTCTTTACACCTTAATACGTAACTTAGCGTTTATGCTATAACAAAAAAAATTTTATAAACTTTTTTAGTAATTAAAATAAAATCTAAACTATTTTATATGTCTTAAGCTAGTTACTTTAAAAATAAATTGCTTATAAAGCAAACTATTACTTTCTCTTTTTTAACTTTAGCTAATTTTAAGCCTTACACGTTGCAATTAAGCAAGCTAGCTTACTTAGTTAACTACAACTAATAACTCTTAAAGCAATAACCTTTTATAGTTCTATAATAATAAAACATATATAAAAAGCAGCAAGCACTAGCTTAATACGCTAAGAACTAGTAATAGAAACTACAACTACTACAGTACTATAAAAGCTATATAATTTAGTTAAAGCTAAAATGTAAGCGTCTTTAGTTAGCAGGCGTAATAGCAATAATAATAAGCTAAAAAGCAATATTAGCTTAATAACTCTTTTAGCTACTTTAAAATTACATATTTAGAAGCATACTAGTATAATTAAATTTTTACTTATTTTTTATAGATTAGCCTGTAACTACTAGCTCTCTTACTAGTAGAATATTAAGCTACCTTTCTAGCGCATTGTTAGACGCTACTTAGGCTGTAAGTATAAAGAACCTAGCGTAGTAATTCTTTACAACACAAAAAAAGACGTACTATAATATACTAAGCTTAGTAATTTTAAATTATTAGTAGTACTATAAAAACTTAAACAAAAGTCTACTATTATAGGTTCTTTTACTAAAAGGAGTAGCGCTAGTTAGCTTAGCTAAGTTGCTATAAGTATACAGTATTAGCGTCTAAGCCTAAAGGCTATATTAGCTTAGCGCTAGCAAATTTGCTAAAGACAAAGAGCTTTGCAAGCTCTAACTTCTGTAATTAGCAGCGCAGGATATAAAGGGCAGGCAGAACGTATTACTTAGAGCTTAATACTAAAAGCTACTATTATTTTATATTTTTTAATATTAGACTTTTAGCACCTTGCAAACAGTAATAGTGTTAGCGCTAACTTTTTAGCTTTTATAAAGTTTTAACACAAGCAGCTGCTATTATAAAAATAATATAAATAACACTTTTTAAAATAAGTATAACTTTTTTAACTTTTTTACTTTTTTTATACTAAAACAAACAACTTATAAAACTTTAAGCAAATTATTACTTATACATAACTAGCTATTATTAGCTTACTTATTAATACTTATTTATAAGTAACAAATGTTGCAAATTCTAGCACTTATAGTATTACTTATATTAGAAAAATTACTAATTAAGATATTAGTATACTTACTAAACCTAACTATTTACTAAAAGGATCTTAACACAAAAAACTTAAAAAAGTTTTTAACTAAAAATAATTTATGTTAAGCTATAGATACTTTATTGTTAGAAATCTAGAGAAGGACAAGATTAACTAAGGCGTTTTTTAGTCTACTACGTTTAAGGACTATGTACGCCGCTTTAGAACACTTAATTTTTAGCGTCTTTTTTCTAATAAGATTGCTAATTAGTTAGCTAATAAGTATTCCTCTAATTAATTAAAAAATTAACGCTAGACTAGAGTAGGCCTTTGCTAATTATAAGCATTTTTTTCTAAACAATACTATATCTAGCAACATCTAGGCTATAGGACAGCCTAAATTTTTAGAAAAAGGAGGAGATGCTATATAATTAGTGCCTGCCTTTAATTTTAGCTGCTTATTTACTAATTTCTTATATAAAATTTAAGTATAGGCTGCTTATTCTATAAATTCTAGGTGTGTAAAGAGCACTTAGATTCTGTAGACTTATAATACTCTACTACTATACTAATACTACACCTAATTTCTCGCATTTGCAAAACATTAACTAATAATAATAACTATTTTTATTATAGAACCTGCTTATTTTAGCGTAATATAAACTCTGTTTACCTTTACTTTTACCTGCCTACTAGTAGTATACTGCTACTGTATATAAAGTTAAACTATAACTTTACTAACTAACTAACCTTTCTTCTACACTAACTTTACTACCTTTACGCCTAGGTATTGTCCTTTAAAAATAACAATTACAGCAATATCTTCTCCCTTAGTCTAACAAAGGCTAAGAACAATATATATACTATTAATAAAACTACTTAAATAATGTCTTAGCCTCTATTAAATAAGGCTTAAAGTAAGCAGCTATAGTAGTAACTACTTTAGACTTTAAGTTTATTAAGAGTTTTTAAAAACTTAGAAGTAAGTTAAAAAAAAGAAAACTATATTACAGACTAAACTTTTAGAGTTATCTAGTATTAAAATAAGGTACTAGAGCTTACAAAACTTAGTAATAGTATTAAAGTTACTAATATTTAAACTTTAGTAGACAAGATTCTTTTAAACGCTCTATATTAACAGCGCATTATTATAAATTAATAGTTTAATAGTGCCTTATACTAATTTAATCTTATTTTTAAAGTTGTTTTAAGAATAGGCAATCTCTATACTTAACTTCTAAGACTTATAGACAAATATAGTAGTGTTAAAGGTTTTTAAAAACACTATTTAATTATTAGTGCAGCATTCTTGTTACAAGACAGAAGGGCTAAGAAACTAAATAATATAGTTTTAATAGTAAAGAAGCTAGTAGCAAGATTTATTAAAGAACGTGTTAGCATTTATATGCCCTGCACATTACTTAACTACTAAGAATTTATAGATATAGCTTTTATACTATAACGCATAAATCTTAAAGATGCTACCTACTTTTTTAACATAGCAGTACTACACTGTCTTAACGTAAAGAACTAAAGAAAAGAACGTTATGTATTACTAGTAGACTAGGCAACTATTAAGTTACTATATAAAAAAATTTGTGCTTTTGTAGTACAAAACAGCCTTTACAGTAAATAGCTATTCTTAAATATTAGTAAATAGTAAAAGGAAGACCTGCGTAAGATTACTGCGGCTATAAAGGTTAAGAAGGATAATATAACTTATAGCGCGCAGAAACTACGCCCTAACGCTAGGGTTAAAGACAACAGAGAGAATAGCAACTCTTACTATGCTTTTTAGCAAAAGATCTTTAAGTACATAGCTATATTTAAAAACCTAGAAACTAATTAGCTCTACTTAACGTAATCTCTTAAAGACATAAATTACTATAAAGCAATAAAAGTATAAGTATATTTAATATATAGCGTGCTTATTCTAATAGCTACAGAACTTAGAAGAACTCTATTTAAAGCTTAATTTATTAATTACTATAGTAACTTTATAGCATCTAAGACCCGCACTCTAGGAAGTTGTAGTCTATTAATTATAACTAAGCAACTAAGGTAATTCTTAGAAATATTAGTAAAAAGCAAAGCTAATAATTATATAATAGTTAAGGCATTTAAACTTGTAAGTAGAAAGACTATTACACAATAAAGGTATAATACTACTAATATTTAGGTAGGGCGTGTAAGGGCTAGGACTAGTAACTAACTAGTTTCTATTCTGCCTTTTCTACTAAGCTCTCGTGCTCTAAAAGCAACACTAGCATACTAATAAGTAGCTATACAACTAAACACTAAGCTTAATAATACTACTTACGTAAATAAAGAGCTTAATATAATAAACTAAGAGACTAAAATTTTTAGAGCAAAATGCTACTGCATAAATTCTACTTTAGTGTTCCTTAAGCTACTTAAGCGTGCCTACGCAAAGAAGCTAATTATAGATTTTAATTGTATTAAAGTTATTAAGAAATAGTATTAAGAGGTTAACATTAGACAACTATATAACTCTAATAACTTATTATATAATTAAGTATACTTTATTTATAAGCATACTACTGTAAGTATTATAAGTTTATTTAAAAAAGCTATACTTTCTAATATGCTTAATAAGTGTCTGCTCTTACTATATATAGAACAAAGCTATTAGTAGAAATTCTAATTTAATTTTATTATCTTTAAGCTCTTTACTAGCAAATATTGCCTAACTAAGCAAGATAAGGATCTACTAAGCTACTAATATTAACTAACTTAACTTAACCTCTACTCTATCCCTACTTAAAATAAGATTATTAACACTATAAAGTTTTAACTATAGGTAGAGAAATTCTAATGCATAAAAAGTATTATTACTAACACTTACACGTAGCTGCAACAGCGTAGCAATCTAGAGAATATTATTATAGAAACTTTTAAGATATATAAGTTCTATTTATAATATATAGATAGAAAGCTAAACTTTAAGTAGTTGCGTAATATATACTACTTGCTTATTTAATAAGCTATATGCATAGACCTAAAATACTAGTTGCAATATATAATACTTTATAAAAAACATACTTTAATTTCTTACTTTTACTACGCTAAGTTTACTAAGAAAAGTAATTAAATATACTTTAAGCATATTAACTTTAACCTTAAGCATGTAATAATAAAAGGCCTTAGTACAAAGATAATTTAAGGCAGTGTTTTATTTAATAATAAAGATATAAACAACTGCACAAAGATACTACTAGAATTTTATAAGTATGTGCTAGCGTACCTATAGTAGCGTAAGGATACAAGTATTAAATTATTAAATAGTCTTATTAAAAAATAGAAAAATAAGACTAACTAGCTAGAAAACGCGTAGAAAGTAGTTCCTAATGCTAAATAAATAAAGTAAATTTATAAAGAAAAATAAGCTTAAATTTTATTACTTTTTTTACTTTATAAATTTACTAGGCTAACTACTTACAACTGCTGTACTGTGCTTTCTTAGTTTGTTATAGTTTAAGATAGTATAATAAAGATGCCTACTATAAGAACTTATAAAGAGATTTATAAAGTATACTATAACTTTACTGCTACTTTTTGCAATTTTTCTAGTTACTTTAACAAGTTTAAAGGAATTAACTAGCTGTTTTTTATAAATGTGTATACTAAGTATAAATTCTAAATTTAGAAAGCCTTTATAGAGCAGGCTAAATAAAACAATTCTCTAGTCTGCAAGGAGCTAAATAACATGCTATAGAACTTTACTAAAAAATAAATTAATAAATATATTAAGAAACATTATAACTATATTATATAATAAATTCTTAACTTATAGCTTATAGTGTAAGAGTTAGAGAAGAGTGCCTTTTATACTAATCTTATTTAAGGTTTCCTTAACTAATTATACTTTTCTAATTATAGAAAGAACTCTTTACATACAATAAAGAACTAGAATAAATAAGATACTAATTTTTTTTAAGCTAATTCTTTTAAGCGCCTTTAAGAAGAACTTAGCTTAAAAGTAAATAAGTATTAAGTCTTTTAAAAAAGCAAGAAACTTGTTATGCTTTCTTTTATATAGCGTCATCCGCGTGCTTATTCTTAATTAGGAATAGTAATCTTAAATAACGTCTTAGTACCCTCTACTCTAACTAGGCAGCTCTGCTATAGCTGCCTTTAATTAATATCTAAGACCTAAGCTCCTGCTACTACTACTACTACACTTATGCCTAGGCTAAGCACTTTAGCTGCTGCTTAAGAACCTTATTAAAGTAAACGCTTAAAGAAGTAAGAAATAAGAAGATAGCAAAAATATGCCTTTATTAAGTGTGTAAAGAGAAAGCTGCTAAATCTATAGAATCTAGGTGCTCTCTAGACACCTAGATTCTATAGCTACTACATAAGTATGTAATCTATTAGTACTAGGCGGCGTTCTAAGTAATTAAAATGTATTTTTTTATTTATTTCTTTTATTTTTGCTGTGTTTCCTTCTATTCTTTCTGCAAAATTTAAAGCTTAATAAAGCTAAGCTTGCAAAAAGAGGAAGTTTGTGCTAGTACACAAGGTAATACCTAACTGCACACTAGGTTAGTACTTAACTACCTAATCCTAAGGTATATAACTTATTCAGTATCCTATAGAAAGGGGCACTATTTATTATTCGTGCACTCCACAGCTTAGCTCCTGCAATGTACTATAGAATAGGCATCTTCTTCTACTAATAGTCTTTACACCTAACTTATAATAAGATTATTGTCTTGTTAACCTTGTTCTTGTATAATCTAGCTACTAGTGATCTCTTGCCCTCGTAGCAGTATGTCTTCATACACTCCAACACCCGTACACTAGTACTATAAAGTACATACTATACGTACTACGCTCTCTAGCTAGAGTATTAGTTAATAGCAAACCTGCAATAGTAAAGTTAAAAGCTCTAATAAATAAACTATGCTAGTTACAATAAAAAGACGCCTTTGCCCTATAACAAGTTATAGACTTTATATAAGCAGCACGCACTTAAAATAGTAGTAGCGCGTAAGTGTAGCGCGTTAACAACAAAAAAGTCCTAAGATATAAAAGTAGAATTTACATTCTACTAAAATAAGCTATTAGGTAAGATATTCTATTACAGAATTATAATATGCGTATAGCAGGTTATTTTAGCGCATGTAGAACTTACAAGCTTATTAGCAGGCTATATTACTAGCTAAAGCTAGGCTATAATATTTAGAATTACGTAAAAACCTGTGCAGTATGCTAAAAGAGCAAAGCTCTAAGACACAGCAAATATAGTTAGTTATTACTATTACTAGTTCCTAATAAGATATTTAAAGAAGTAAGCCTTAATTTTGTAATAGAGCTGCTACTAGCAAAAAATAATAGTTTAAGTTGCGTGTTTAATACAATTCTTGTAATTGTTAACTACTTTTTAAAGATAGCAATTTACATACTTATATTAAAAATATAGAATATATAACAATTTGCAGAATTCTATTTAAAACATATTATTTTAAAATATAAAATTTAAAAAAGCATTATATTTAATTACAGTTTAATCTTTATATTTACATTTTAAATAGAAATATGCTACTAATTATAAGTAAATTATAGGCTAAGCATAGTCTTCTACTTATAAATAGACAGGCAAACTAAACGCTAAAACTAGATAATAAAACAATACTTAAAGACGTTTACTTTAGAAAAATAAGATAATTAAGTGTTACTTTTACTAACTACACAATTCGCATACAATAACTCTATCTACAAATTAATAAAATAACACCTTTTTATATAGTATATAGCAAGTATCTATTACTTATGTTACTTTCTAAAAACAGCAGGCTAAAAGAGGAGGTACTAGATGCTATAAACAAAGTGCAGCGCATGCATAACGCATGTGTAACAGTAAAAGAATACCTCTTAATAGTATAAAAATACTAACGCTAATACTATAAAAAAAAATATAAACTAAAAATTTTTTGCTAAAAAAACTTAGTTTACCTTAGCATAAAGAATATTAACTTAGCTTACTAACTTAGTAAAAAGCTTTTTAGCAAGTTTATAGAACTATTTTAAGTGTAAAAAGTAGTTAGAACATAAGCTTACTAACTATAACTACTACTTTACTATTACATTTATAATATTTTCTACATCTTTTTACTAGAATAATAAGAATTACGTAGTAGTTAAGAAAATAATACTTAAGCACTAGAAATTAGCTCTAAAAGTAAAGAAATTTAAGAGATTAAAAAAATATTAAGAAAATAAATTAAAAATAGCTAGCTAGAGTATTAGCTGCAATAAAAAAGCTATAATAAATTATAAGATACTTAGACTCTAGTATTATAGTTTAAGAATATAAAAAAACTAATTAAGAAATATAAATATAAGTAGAAATTATTACGTCCTAAGCGCGCTAAAAAAAATATACTAAATATTATTATTGTGCACTTAAGGCGCAAATTAAGTATTTAAATAAACAAAACTATAAGTATAAAAATAATTCACTTTTACTTATTATTAAAAATCTCTTTACTACTAGCATAAACTTTATTATTACTACCTATATTACTATTACTACTTCTAGCACTACTGTTATGCGCGCTACCTGCGCCTAGAGCGCGCTTAAAAAGTAGTATATTATTGTTACCTAAGCTCTTATTATTATTCTTATATTACTAGCAGGACTAGTAATTCTAGCTGTATAACTAGCAATTAATTTAAGAGTAGCTGCTATATAGCGCTGCTTTACTAAAATTAAGCTTAAGTAGTAAGGTAAAGTTATTAGTACCTAGGTAAGAACTTCTAAAGAAGTACTAGTATATATAGCAACACAGCAGTAGTTAAAAAGCTTAAAGTTAAATTAACGCTAGCATTGCGTAAGCTTAATACTAGTAGCAATAATAGTAACGTTAGTTTTTAGAATATTAGCATTAGTAACTGCAGTATTAAAATAAGAGCAAAGTTAGTATAAACAATTTAAACGCCTATTAAGTGCTTTAAGAACTTATTTAGATTAGCTAAGGCGTAGTTAATAAAATAAAAAAACTTACTTTAGTATAACTACTACAGTTGCCCTTAGCACAATAGTTATAACAATAATATTTAGTTTTTTTATAAATTTTTTTTTACTTAGCAATATTCTGTGCGCAACGCAGGCAGGTTATATATAAAGTAATAAGATTAATAGCTTTTTTAAGCACGCTAAACTTATATAGCTAAGTATTTTATGTTAGAGTATTGACATGCGGATCACCCTGTTGATCAGGTGATCCTGGTAAGCTGTTCACGTGATGGCCCCGCTAGCGTCTATATAAACTGGCCAGATCGTCTCAAGTCTCTTCGGTAGTTATTGGACACTTGGTTGTGGCACTTAGTTGATCAATACACTCACTTTCCACTCAGGCGATCAAACAATTGCTCCTTCTCAGCTCCCACAGTTATGAGCCCGGTACGGTGAAGCTGCAATAAGCAATTTCGTTGTGGTTGCTTACTTAGGTGGGTGACCACAAGCGAGAAAGCGGCAAAAAGATAAGCCTAGGGGATATTACTACACAGACACGTGTTGTACAGGACTGTTCACCCTATACGTGTAGGCCATCGTGCCTTCTGTAGGCCATCAAGCCTTATTCTAGGCTATTGTGCCTTATTCTTTCCCCCGCTATTGTAGCGCTAAGAAAGTAATCTAGGGGGTGTGTCGCAACGTGTATATGTATCCTCTAGCCGGAGCGCGATTTATCGATCGGTCGGTATTTTGTTTCCGACATTTTATAAGTAAGATTTCTTAATATACTTAAGATTTAGATAGTAGACTATAATAAAGATTAGAGCTTATTATTTAGTTGCATAGTAAGTGCATTAGAGTTGCGTATTAAATATATTAATTAAGACAAGAATTATAAAAGATATACTAAAAATTCTTTTATTACTGCAGCAAACATTACCTTGCATAAACTACCTATAATAATTACACACTCTTACTTTTACCTCTAAAAAATTTTAAGAAATAGACAACAAATTTAAGAGTTACTATAATAATACTACAAAGACTTAAGCCTAAAGCTTGTTACACGCTTAAACTGCAAGTAACACACGTCTTAAGAGCACTTAAGCTATAAGTAAGACGCGCTTTTTACTAAACTATCTTTATACAGTCTAGAGAGTTAATTTAAGGTTATTAGGACGCTAGACTAAAGAGGGAGGCTCTGTTACGGATAGTTGCGTGTTAGCTAGGTCCGCTAAACTTGCTTATTATTAGCTTGCCCACCTGCAATTGTGCTTATAAGGGGCTCCTCACCTGCAAGGATACTGGCAGGTATTATTGCTTGAAATATACACACATTATTATTCTAGAGCCATCTCTTACTATCTTCTGTGGTGTGAAGCAAGTACTATTGCCTAAAGCTACCCCTTACAAAAAAGTTTATACTAGAGGTAGAGTTTCTCTTAGCTTACTCTTTAACATAATCTTAAAATTTTAAAATAATAAGATTTTAATTAGTAAATAATTACTCTTACGCCTTAGTCTTTAGAAGCTTTAGCTTACTTTAAGCTAACTAAGCTTTGAAATGCGTAAATTTAAGGCGCTTCTTATGCTTTTTATACTAAACCTTTCTTTACTTTTCTTTAAAAATAAATAAACTACACTCTACTTTTATAAAAATATAACTAGCGTAATAGCTAGTTGCAGTATTTATAAAATAGTAAATGTTTTTTACCTTACACTACTTACAATAAAAAGCTATCTTTAGATCTAGCTCTTTTATATAATTAGTATAAGCATAATACTTAGAAGTAGAGTTTTATGAATAAAAATAGCAAGAAGACAGAACTTTAGGCATAGTTAGAAAGGCGTAGAAAGAAACAAGCATATAACATAATAAGTATACTAAAACTTTATATATAGCTAGCAATTTAACACGCAGTATAGAAAAATAATAATCTAAAGTATTAAAATAATACGCCTAGAAGAAGAGATAATATTACAAGTAATAGAAAGGACTCTTTTCTTAACATACAAGCAATAGTTAAAAAACAACCTACTTTTACTCTAAAAAGCAATAATCTGCGCAGAGGGCTAATTACGTAATTGCTATCCTACTAAGGCTACCTATCTAGAATTGCTATACATAAAAGGATAGCAGCGCTATTACATACCTCCTTTTTAGAAAGGATGTACGGGATAGCAAGACAAAAGAAATAGGTATAAAAATATGTTAAATCTTATTATTACACTTATTATAATTAACTTAAATAGTTTATCTGTTATACAAATTGTTAACTAGTTATTTTATTTTTTATAAAATTAGTATTGCTTACCTTTACTTAACATTAATAACTTTTTTCTACTTAAAATTACTCCTACAATACCTTATAGACTACTATATATATCAGCCTCGCCTTAACACGGACTAAGTGTTAATAAGTGTAGACTAACCCCGTGTACTAGTTAAGTTGAAAGGCAATATAGATTTTTGTTTTGCTTTTTATTGTTTTTGTTTAAACATGCAACATACTAATTACGTGCTAGCAATACTAAACAAGAATATACAGAAGGGTGACAAAAAAAAAGAAATCTAAAAAGTTATCATTTTCAAAGCTTTATGTTTCGATAACTACGAGGGCTATACTAGAAAAAGTTAGTGATTTAGAAAGCCAAGAACCTCTTCTTTATGATAGGCTGCTTAGTAAGTTGCTTAGTCAGCATGATTACTCTCAATCTTCGCAGTGAAAATACAGGTTAAAAAACTTAAGAATATATTACAATATAACTTTTTTTTAAATGTGTAAAAATCGCTATAATTTACATATAATAGATATTACAAGCTAATCTTATTCTAGTATAAGTTTAAAGGTAATTGTAAAATTAATTGCTAAATAATAATAGAGAGCTTAAATAACTACAATAGCGTACTAATACTTAGTGTACTAGCCCTTAGCTTCTTTTACTTGCAAATAACGCCTTAGTAATAATAAAATATAATTATTAATCGCATTTTAAGGTAATTAATCCTATTCCTCCTTTATAGCAGCCTTAAAGGCTGCTATACTTCTTTTATTTTTTCCTATACCTAAAGAAGCAATAGATCTTTTAGCTAAAGCATTTTTTAGTAAAGCCTACACGTTTTCTATAGAATTTAGATTAAAACTATAGGCAGGATGCTTAAAAAGTAATATCTTATTCTTAGAAAACTAAGATAAAACTTCTAGAGTTTTATAAATCTTAGTGTTATCCTGCTAAAACTTCCAGCCTATATAGAAGTTAGTAAAGTGCTTTAATATATATATAAAAACTCTTACTTTATAATTTAAATTTAGAGTAATAAGCCTCTAAATAGAAAAATAAAGTATATATAACTTACATTTTTTTATTGCAGGTTTTACTATAAGAATTAGGATCTTTTTAATATAGTTTAAATTCTTAAAAAAAGTATTAATTAAAGAGCTTTTAATTACTACTAGTTTAAATTTTCTACTTATCCAGATTGCACCCTAAACTTAAATAAAAAATATCTTAACCTATAACTAGATTAGTAAGTATTCTTAAAATAGATAAAATTAATAAAAATATTATAGATATAATATAGTTTATTATTTAATAATTAGAGTTTCTTAGAACTTACTTATATTTGTTGTAGAAACAGTTTCCTTTCCTATTCTATTATTATACTTTGTTTAATAGTATTCTATCCTAGCACTGTGCCTACGCTTGATAGCAGACTTGTCTAAAAATAAAACTTTCTAAAAGTTTATATTTTTAATGTCTTTAAGTATTTGCTTAGTATAAATATACTAATTATAAGCTTTTTAAGTGTTTAAAAGCGTCTTTTTTAAAAAAATATAAACACAATAGTTCTCCTTTTATAAAAAGCGTTGTACGCTTTTAATTAAAAGATCTATACTATTTTCTTTGAAAAGACGTTAAACTATCTTTTTAGAGCTTCTTGTAAAGTCTCTATTAAGCACTCTTTTTGCCTTTTTTAAGATCTTAGAAGGACAACCTCGTTTAGAGCTAATAATAAATAAAAAAGCGTTTTTTTTAATTAATTTAATAAAGAGTATTGTAAATACTTTTAGAAGAATATAAAGTATAAACTTGTTGTTTAAATTAAGAGAGATTGCTAGCTATAGAGGAGATAATATAAAGATAGAAAGTTAGGATAAACAAGAAGAGTAAATAAAGATAGAAAGTTAGGATAAACAAGAAGAGTAAATATACTATATTTTTTCTATCCTTTTATTAAACTATAAAGAAATAAGAAATATAACTCTTAAATCTGCTCACATTATGCTTACGTAAGCTAATTAAACTAATTTTTTTTCAGCTCTTTTTATACGTTCACAAAAAAGATATGCTGAAATCTATTTTTGCTTTTTTTTTAACATATTTTAAGCGAGATTACAAGCGCAATTGTGCTAACTAAGCAGCTTACTAAGCAACCTATCTTGAAAAGGAGGTTGTTTGCTTTCCAAATCACTAACTCCTTTTAGTATAGCCCTTCTAGTTATTGAAATATAAAGCTTTAAAAACTATAACTTTTCTAATTTCTTTTTTTTGTCACCCCACTGTATATAAGCCTAAATACCTATTATTACTAATAATTTTTTTTTTACTAAAAAGGTGTCTTTAAAATATGTAGTTATATTAAAAGTTTGTCTTAAAAGGCTAAAGCTAATAAGAAAGTATAATAGCTAGTTAGTGTAGTAGCACAATTAGTTAAGTATTATTATAGTATAAGATTATATTAGCACGTTTAGTAGAATAAGGTAAATAATATAAGAGGATTAAGAGTTAAGAAATCTTTAGATTAATACATAAGCTAAACATGATAAGCTATAAGGGCTTATTATTTATTGCTATATACATGACATGTCCTAGAAGTTTTAAGATATGCTATAGTTCTAATAATCTTAAAATCTAGTTAGAACTTCTTAGGATTTTAAGATGCCTATAGTCCTAATAATTCTAAAGTTAGGTTAGGACTTTCTAGGATTCTAAGACTCTAGGACTGGCCACGTAATCTCTTATTACCTAATCCTGTAGTCCTTGGTCATCGGTCGTCGGTACTTGAGGTGGCGGTGCCCCACTCTGGGCTTGGGTCGTAACAGATCATCACTCGAACATGGTCATCTCGCGCACGACACGGTACCACGGTGAGTGGGGTCTGCTTTGCTTTCAATCTGCCCGATAAGACTTTGTGTGTTTTGTGATGCCTTTTGTCGTCTACGGCCAGTAGCCCAATGGTAGTAGCATGAAAAGAAGCAAAATAGCTTACATGAACCACTGTGTGGTTGGCCTAGTCGACGATACCGGGTCGAAAGACCAATCTAGCGGTAGTCAGGCCAACTGACGTCCAGCGGAGGGTAGGAATTGTTGTCTCAATGTCTAATGACAGCTGCATGGTGGTCAGTGACCCAGTAGTCAAAATGAGCCGTCGGCAACTACAGTCAGTATAAGGCTGGACTGCTGCAAAGCAGGCACATGTGCAGCAAAACATGCCCGCGCTGGTGCATGACGAGGTGCAGAGGGGTAGTGCATGCAGCAGTGAAAGCCAAATGCCAATCAAGAATTGCAATTTCCCCTCACCTTTGGATCACGTCTGCGAACTAGTCGTAGCACGAAGCTCGTTCATTTATGTTCGTCGGATGAGGGGCATCCCAATCTTGTTCAGAGCGCGTCTAAGCTGCCCGAAAACCGGCAAGCGCCGACGCATATTTTGAAGTTTTCAGATCATGCGATGGCATGGGTACGAGATGATGGGCGGATACGAGCACTAGGACTGAGTCAATAATTTGCTGCTTGCCTTGCAGCACTAATTCACCTTGCGCATCCATGGCCTTGGCTTAGGTACCAAGACCGAATCAACATCATCATCTCGTCACATTCAAGGAGCGATCCGGCTGTCCATACAAAACGAGAAGCGGCTTCCGGAGTTACTCCCAAGAGGATCGCGACGTTGTGGCTGGTGGGGTCTGCAAGTCGCCTGCCATTTGGATCGCGGCAACTGGAAGAACATCGAGCCCTTGAGTAGAGCTACCAGACAGACTAGACATTTACTATGGCAAGGGCTTTGGTTGGGTGATTTGGATGCAGTGCATGATGCTTTTATTTGTTTTTGTGTGGAAATGGGATTTGAAAAGAACATTTGGTATGACTAATGACGGTACGGGTAGGGTGCATGATCAGTGCGCGCTCTCGGAAGTAGTAGAAAATTCCACCCATGTGCAGGTAATCGATAGCCCAGCTAGGCTGGACGTACGGAGTGCAATACCGACGGCTTCCATGGCGAAAGACGAGACAAGCCGAATCGGTAAGTAGAAGAGAAGGCATTTTGAGATGAGGAGTAGAAGGAGGAGGAGGAGGAGCGGTGTACTATATGCGGTGCGCTGTGGCATCAATATCGCTCACCCCATGTTGTGCGCCGCGTTGGAAGCAGAAGCAAGGAAAGGCCCCACTCCAATCCAAGGTCTGTGCCTGGCCATTCCATCATGGTGGAGCAACGTGCAAAACCCATCACTTTGGTGGAGCCAGCGCGGAATACGAACGAACCGTGGGAGGTGGCATGTGGCCACGAATGGCGTAGGGCCTTGGGCAGGAGAGACGAAACCCGCGCCTCAACCAACGACGGACGGCATAGCCTGCCGCAAAATGGGACGCCTATTCACACCCTGTGTGAGAGGAGGCGCCATCGGGTGCTG
The DNA here is from genome assembly GCA_009289805.1 of Alternaria gansuensis. Lineage (NCBI taxonomy): Eukaryota > Fungi > Ascomycota > Dothideomycetes > Pleosporales > Pleosporaceae > Alternaria > Alternaria gansuensis. The sequence continues at coordinate 168,599 of WBOK01000093.1, read as the reverse complement.
TCCAATCGAGGGCCTTTGCGACGGTCTCGTGTTGCGAAACTCAAAGCTCTTGGGGAAGAGGCTCTCGCGCGCGACGTCAACTGGAAGACGCAATCAAGGTGAAGACCAGCACGACGTGATCGGATATCTCGAAACACAACAATGTCGGGCGAGGTTCCCAAAGCGGGCGACTCGTCGTTCCTCGCTAACGCCGCCAGCCACTCACAGGCGCCCGCCGCACCCCTGCCGAAAACCTCGCGAGGAAGCAAGCCACATCCCCGGGGGCGCCTTCCCTCTTAGCCTACCAGCATGGCTCGCAGCCACCGTCCGTTCCCAGCGGCTGAGGAGGAAGGTGGGAAGAAGAAACGACGGCAACATGCTCACATGCACGTCGTAGTGTATTCATGCCGCAATATACTCAGGTCACAGTACATGCATGTCACAGTGCAGACTTGGGGGCCGACCAGCCTGCATTCCGGTATTGGCCTGGCTCGTATCCATCCATCCACATGCGGCGCCGATCTGCCAGACAGCCACCGTCCCAAACACTCGCGCATCGTCGCTTGCTATTTCGAGCCTGCACTCCTCCCGTCCGCCCGCGTCACCAATGCAAGACCGCTGCAAGCCCCTTGGCCGTCTACGGCGCCCGACCAGGGTGGCGCCTGGCCAACGCGCTGCCCCAGCAAGCCGCCTACGAGCATGCGTGCCTTGTTTGGCCGCCGACTTTTCACTCCTCACCACTTTGTCCCGTTGTGACTCAGCGGGTCCGAGTTGGCGGCGATCGCCCCCAGCCGCTGCATGCAATATAATACTTCCTCTCCCCTTGCCGTCTTCGCGCTCGCTGTGCCCTACCCACTCTACCCAGATAAGCAAGCCACACTGGACTGCCCGTCTGTGACTCCTATACGCTTCCAGTGCCCCAACTTGCGTCCATGACAGGTCTGCTTCACAAGTGACACCCGTCTCTATCGACGTTCCACATTCGTTTCTACCACGCCATACAAACATACCCCCAGGGTCCGGCCTTCAAAAACCCCCGCCCCGTGCCACCCCCCGTTTTCACACCTAACAACTTCTGTCCGAATCGCCCGCTCGCTCACCTCTCCGTCTTGATCTCGGGACCTGTACCCTATCGATACCCAGTCTAATCAGAAACGCCCCATTCGCTGCTTCCTCACCTCATCTGCGCACCTCCCTTGTTGAGCGCTCACCTGACGTGCTTGTTTTCCCAGCCAGGTGTCAACCACAAGCGCGCCCTGTCTGCATCTCGCCTCTGCCCCACCTGCTATTCTTACCTGGATCGAAGCCTCATCTCACTCCACCCGCAAACATGGGCTTCGGAACATCCGACGGCAATGAGTTCTTTCAAAGCTGGGCCTTGTGGCAGAAGATGACTTTCGTAAGCAATCCGACTGGCGGCTGACTTCCGCACGTACTAATGCTGCTCCAGGTATTGGCCTGCGGCATTGTCGTCACCATCTTCGTTGGCCTGCTCAAGCTCTGGTACGACAAGAACAAGGTCCGCAAGTACAGCAAAGTCGACAAGGGCAAACGGGCGGTGACGCCCGAAATGCTCGAGGCGCAGCCAGTAACCCAAGTACAAGAAGACACAAAGGATGAGATTCCCTTTGGTATCCGTGCAATCCAAAGCGGTATCGAGGTTGATGGCGTCTGGATCTCGCGTACCAACACTCCCGTCGGCAGTAGCCGTGCTTCCATTGTGAGCGAACAACTTCCCCGCAGCTTCAACAATTCCCAGCTCGAGCTGCCTCAGCCAGTCGCCCATGGTTCCAGCCGCAACAGCTCGCGCGCTCCTAGTTCCTTCGACCGCGCCGTCTCCGCCGAGCTGCTTCCCAGCCACGACTCCCGCTCGTCTTCGCCTGGTCATGGACACAACCATGAGGGTCCCCGCTGCAGCAACTGCAACCACCACGTCTCCCGCAACACCGTAGCACTCAACGCCCTGGAATCTCCCAACTCCACCCGCAACTCTGCTGCTCCTTCGCGTAAGTGTTGACCAAGCGCAGCCAAATTGAATTACGCTAACTGACTTCAGCTCCGCTTGCCAAACACGGCCAGTCTGCAAGCTCCTCGAGCCGACGCACCAGTGACGAGTCTGATTACATGGCGATTGGACAAGACGTCCGCGCCTACGAGACCGCATACTTGAGGTCCAACCAATCCATCGACCCCAAAACTGACCTCGAACTCCTCCGCAGCCATCGTCTTTCCCACGTCGCTGAGACTGGACAGCTCACTCCCAGAGTGCGCAAGCCAGGTAATAGTGGAGAGTGGGCCAGCGTGGCGGAGAACCAAGTCTCTTCGGTCAATGGTGTTAACTATTTCATGCCCCAGAAGTCACCCTCTCCTCCCTTGGCCACTGCTGCCCACCAGTCCGAAGATCTCGGTGTAGCATCTTCTGCAGGCCCGAGCCACGACGGCAACGCAGCAAACCAGGCTAGGCAGGCGGTTCCCTTGACCGAGTCTTACGCGCCCAACGCTCCCTACTACCCCGACACGTACGAGCCTCGTGGCCCGCAACATCAGTACAGCTATGATCAAGTGCCGTACGAGGTGAACACGGAACAGAACCAGGATAGGGATAATAACGTCCTGCGCAGCGTCAACCCCGGTTTCCAAGTCCTACGTCCAGGTACTTTCCAGCCACCCACACCCGAGGAGGTTGAGCTTGCCGAGCGGAGAACATCCAAGAAGCTCCAGAAGAAGAGGAGGACATCTAGTGACTCGCGGAAATCGGCCTTTACCGAACAGGTTTAATTCTTCATTGCGATAATTTCACCACGGCGTCCATCTTTACCGCCTTTTCCTCGCGTCTACGCCTCCGCCCGTCCTCCTACCACAACCACGTGCTGGCATCAACAACTGCACTGAAAGTATTACAGCGTTTAATTTTGTATCCTCTGTCGATCTTGGGGCTTCTTTTGGGCAGCATTTTGGCACTGAGCACTTTGCATGTACGTTTGGAGCATGGTCAGACCCACTTACTGTTGTTTTTCATAATCACTCTCTCCGCCGCAACAGGTTGCTTGGCACCCAGGAATGCAAGCGGCGTTGTAGTAATCCATCATCATAACCGGGCGTTATAGACACAAAATGGGCACACCTAACGATCTCCACGTAGTATGAGTACCAGGGACTACCGGCTCATCGCATAGCATATAGTAAAAATCACGAACTTTTCCTCGCATTGCACCGTTTAAACAATTAATCTGCGATATTCTGTTCATTTTCTCTTTGTTTGAATGTACTCATTACAGACCATGCCTATAGTACTTTCCCTCCGACCTTACCACGACAACAAGCGAGACGAAGGATTAAAGTTCTCACACCCCCTGAACGCCCGCGGCCCGTGGCTTACAATCTGACGAACACGAAATCCATGTCGTCAGCTGCCGCCCCGTCAGCAAATCGCCCCCAGCTGCAATGCTGACACCGAGAAGCGCCGCCCACGCCGAGCATTGCAGCACGGTGATTGGGCAGCTGAAAAGAACTTGCGCGCACACAGTATGGCAAATGTGAGAGAGAAGAAAAGTTTGGTATTTCTTATATGTCAGGCTGGCATACGCTAGACTACCTGGGGATAATGTACAGTGAGTAGTCTACGTGCGCCAGGGAGGGATAGGCGGGTTGTAGAAGCCGGGGGGAAAGGCCTGGAAGTACTGACACTACCCCTAGTACTGCATGGTAGCTGGTGTAGACGGGCCTGAAAGAATGCCTGTTTGCTTTTTTCCCCTCCCTTTCCTTCCCCGTGCGCTCAGCTGGGGGAGGGGGAAAACAGAAACAAGAAGGGTTTAATGACAGGGAGTAGATTTCACTTTGTGCATCCAATCACATTGCGTCACAATGACAGGGGGGTGGGTGGTCTAGCTAGAATTGTAAAATGGACATGTTTTGGGCAGCGGTTCAGGACCATGGGACTAAGTTAAGTTACTCTCAACAACAAGTTCACATGCATTATTCGGATAATGGGCATGTGGTTCCTGATCGCTTGTGCACATGTACCTGTGCCGGAACCAACCATCTGCCGCTACCCAGCCGCTGTCCTGGAGATCCCTTGGGTCGTCTTTCTTCTCTTCTCTTTCCCTTTTTTTTTCTTCTTCTTAATCTTCGCTTAGCGCGTCCACCTTGCGGTTTCAATCAAGTGGCTTGTTGAGGCTTGGTATGGATGGGGGGTTCTTTCTTGCGTTCGTCGGCTAGTCAAGCTTTCCACTGAGAATTCGCGCGTTTTGGGGGTAAGTGCTTTCGGCCCGGTTTGTCTTTTGATGGAAGGGGACGGGTGAAAGGTTTATTCGGGCATGATGTTGCGAGGTGGGAATAGCTGAGATCTTGAGCCGAGAATCGAAGAGGTCTCGAATGGAAGGTTTAGGTGCAAGTAACAACCCCTGGTTACCTAAATTTCCACAGCCGCAACTCATGTTTTACAGGGGTAGGGAAAAATTCCCCGCCAAGACCCCTTGGCTTTTCTCTTTGACCAAGTTCGTTGGTTTCCGCATCCTGTCATTCTAGAACGATGCCTTCTGTTGTTCGTTCGGCTTTGTCATGGCAGCTGCATTCACCGGTCACGCCTTGCATATAGATTATATCCTCCCAATGACCCAACAGCCCGCCGCATGCTACTAGACTTCCCAATGACTAATACAGGACGTCAAGCCGTGGGGCTTGCATAAATGGCCGCGGGTGGCGCTTTCACATTGTTGGCGTTGGTGTAGCGAGAGGCAACGGCGCTGGCCTGGCTTACTCATTTTGCTCCATTTCGCTTGTGGCGACGTGTGGAGATAGGGATGTGTTGGTTGATTCTGAGACGTGAGAGAGGCGGAGGCGTGGTGATGTGCTGGCCTTTTGGCGAGACACCTAGGGAACGAAGATATGGGGTATTGGTCTTGGGTTGTGCATTGGAACCTTGATCTGTGTCCCATGACTGCCGTACGGAATCGGTATTTGATGCATTGGTGCAGGATCCATGTGCGCCAATCGATGTCAAGTCTTTGTTGGATAACCCAGGTTCTGATCGGTACGGCTTACCGTACACCGGGTCGTTGTTCCTTGACCTTGGTTACAGTATCTGTATTGCCTTGTCTACGACCTGTCGATCAAGTTTTGCAGATCTTCCGACAGGATTCTAGACGCGATCATTGTCCCTTGTTCATACCGCGTATGACCCGGTAAGTCTGACGGGCGAAGGCGGGTCCGGTCAGCCTTGCAAGTACACGTATATTGCGTGAGAGTGAGATTTCCTACGAATCTCTGGCGCCAGGCTGTGGTGTATCATCGGAGAAGCAAGCGGTTCTGCGGCCTAACGATTCAAGAGAGAAGAATCATACAGGATGACACCACTTTGTGTGCTATATGCATACGTACCAATGGTCACGATGTGCTCGCATAAGGCGCGGCTGCAGAAGCGATCAACGGATGCACCGACGTAGTGGTTACTTCGCAGCAGCTACTTAAGATGTAGTTGAAAATTCCGTATCATTCCAAACTAAAGCACCATTAGCCCCCAGCTCAACACCAGCTCGGTTAGATTCCCCCTGCTCAATCGCCTCCTTTTCAATTGTTGCAATATCCTTGGTGAGACGAATAACGCCTGCATTGTGAAGTGCTAGCAACGCATCCTTAACCCAGACTCTGCATGTGAATGTCTCCTGCGTATTGGGCGACGGCTGGCCATTCCCTGGCACTTGCCCAAGAGTAGTCTTGAATATATTCCAGGTTTGGCTATTGACAGTCCCGACTTTGAGACAGAGGCAGAGATTCAAGGAATATGGAATGCCAGAGGTTGGTTCAATTTCCAGGCTCCAACCACCGCTTCGATTTATGGCATGCCATATGTCGCCATGAGGCTTGTTCGTAGGGACATATATTCCCCAATGGAAACCGGGCTCGGCGCCACGGAGGCTAAGAAAAACATATATGGAGTAATTTTCCAGTTGATTGAGAACGGACGACATGGTTGAATTTCCGAGAACAAATCTTCCGGAGTAAGAAGTTGTGACGATAAAGGCAAAAGTGGGGAAAATCTTAAGTAGAATGGAGAAAGGCGTAATGTGATCGGCTTTCGAGTGTTGTGATATTGCAATCTTGAGCTGAATAGGTGTACTACAGGAAAGAACTATTGTTGGCAATATTCTTTTTATGAAGGTGCAAAGCTGCAGCGGGGTGGACAGTAAGCGCTTGCCTTTACACCCCTGGCCAATAGGCAGGTCGCTCGTGTCGCCCGCACAAGACATCACTGCTAGCTACTCGCTACTAGCTACTATGTCCGAGCACGGTCCTTTGCCCGGGCGTCTATCGTTATCTGTTGCAACAAATTTGCCTCCTTCGCCATCTTCTTCTTCTTGTGCAGAACTGTCGCCGCCTTCAGCTCGCTTGCATCCGTTTCCTGGAATCATTCGGCCATGTTTTCATGTTGTTTTACGGCTTCGCGCGCGCTTCTCTAACCTTGCGAGAAGACTGGAAGATAGAACCACCAAAAATATTCCTTACGCTGTTGAAGATCTAGAGACTTTTGACGCTCTTAGTGCTTCTTTTATATTCGGTCGCGTCTCACAGATCATCGTTTTCGTGGTGGAGGGGCTCATTTTGAACTTGCGACGAGTTCAATGACGCGCTTAGCTGTTTTGATTCAGCTTTCGTGGTATTAACATAGGCTTGAGCGGTCGTCCCAACGTCTTAAGCAGTTATCTGATCAATATACTCAACGAACCCACCTATTGATCGGTCTCTTTCAGCTCCAACACCTTCAGTATAGGTCTGTTGCACTTTCCCTTATTGAGGCGTTAGGCAGAGTCGTTACGAAGGCGGGTCACATGCGATGGGGTGACCACTCGCTTGTGAACTACGTTGGCTATTATCGTGATGTTCTATGATAGAGAAGTGAGATATGATTAAGCATATTTTCATAGACAGCTTCTTAGATTGGTATTAGAGACGAAAATGAATTCATCTCGTGCAGCACTCTTTACCAGTAGTAGATATAGTGAAGGGTGCATTACAATTGCCATTTCCAGTTTCATTGGCAACGCTATCACCAACTGTATTACAACCTGTTCGGTAAAGATACCTATGCATAAATGCAAGTCTACCACGAAGGCGCCATACTAGAGAGCATACTTTCAACCTTCAACTCATCGCGGTATCCAGGAAAAACCTGGTCAATTACATCCGCGGTCCACCGAACATTATATCGCGCTGCAAAATGTGCCTTAGTGTATTCCCAATACTCAGGGTACCAGCCCGCGCACTCCCAATCAACAATTCCAGATATCTTCCCATTATCGTCAACCAGAATATTCCTTAGGTTAAGATCTCCATGTGTAAAAACAATATCGTGTTTCACACCATGTGACTTTAACACCAATTTCCATGCATCTTCCTCTAGTGGAAGATCTTCCGTTAAATACTTGTTGAACTGCGTTTCGTCTTGGAATCTAAGCTCTGTGCGTTGCGATTCGCCTATACGCCAGTCCAAGATCCCCCCCCCTAGTGCGTTGCATATCTGGAATTCCGAGCCTATCTTGTTGGGAATTCGCCGCAGCTCAGCTATGTACTCCTTGAGGTCCCGTGCGACTGAATCCAATTGTTCATCGGTCATGGTATGGATCCTTCGCCCAATTATTTCTCCGGGGACACCAGTCATTAGGAGAAACGAAGAATCAGAGTATTGAACAGCATCAATTGCTCTTGGCACAGGAATGTGGGTACACCTCTCAATCAGACGGAGTGATTGGGCTTCCGCTTGATGATTTGGTGCCCAGTTACTTCTTGCCATCCGCAAATACAGATTGAAAGGAAGTCGATAAATCCTATCCGAGCCAGTGCTACCGTAGAGTCTTTTCGAAATTTGGGCTAAGCGCTTGTAGACAAACACTCGAAAGAAGGTCGGTGTCTGAACCCAGACATATCGAAATGCTTCAGGTATAACTTGGCGGTACCATAGATTCCAGGAGCTTTTGCTTGCCTGCGTTTCCATGGCGGGCTTTGCGGATTTTCCAGTACCCGGCTTGTGTATCGTGTTGAGGTTCTGCTTCATGTAGTCGAATACTTCTAGCCACGCTAAAGCTTCTGCAAACCGGTGATGGGTTTCCAATAGCTGCGCATTTGGAAGCGAAACGAGTCTAGCAGCTTTGTTTTCCAACGTTATAAAATGGAAGCTTTCGACATGAATTGATGGAATGAAATCCCTCGGTTCCACAAAATACTGGGCCTATCTGATTAGAATCATAGTAGAGCTAATGAACAGGGCCTTACTGAGTTGCTTGCAGTCATAGAGAGAATGCGTTTAAGAGAAAGCCTTCCGTTTCTGAAATGCTCGAAAATTTGTGACGAGAATAATACCAACTGATCGGACTGATCTCGATCAGGAGAAGGAGAGTCTTGGCCCATGAGTGATCGTAGACTTTGCAATTGTGACTCTCCTACAAATGCCGCAAATATCCGGTTAAGTTTTTTCTGGGAGGAGGTTAGAGACAGGGTGCAAAGGGCAGATAGACTCACATTGTTGACCATGTCACTATCACGGAAAAACGAAGGGGACAAGACGTAGGCAAGCAGTAAGCCTCCGCAATGCTGCTGTTCATTCCCGACCTTTGAGATACAGCATTGTCCTCCATCTCTTTGCCATATGTTTCGCCTTAGCGACTGCTCCAAATCAGTGCAAACGACAGGGCGTACTATGGTCAAGAGTTAGCTTTTTCCAAGTGAAGCTATTAGCGTTGTACCTCTCTTAAGAAGACATATCCAGTCAGCTAAAAACTCCGACACTGCCAATTCACCCTGTCCAGAGACCTCGTCAAGGAAAAACTGTGATGCAACTTCTCGATCGACGGCGTGCTGCACAAAGGCATTGAGGAGTGCTCGTTGAGGGTGCGCAAGCGACTCTGCAATTATAGAAAGTGCACTATATTCAGCGCAATCTTTGTTTTGGAAGAAGATTTGCGAGGCAGATCCCGAAATATTATAAGGGGAGCCCATGGCAGATTAGGAGGATAAGTGTCCAGAAGATTGATGGATAAACGCCAATCGTGAGCTGACGTGTTCTTATTTAAGTGGACGCGCTATGCTTAAATAAAACTAGTCACTGTATCAGTGTCCGTGCGCACAATGCGCCGCCCTAACATAATAACTACTAATATTCACAGTGCCTAGACAGCGATTATTGGCGCGCAGCGCGTCGATTACCCAGGCTCACTTCCCATCATCAACGTGCTTGAGCGCAAGCACCGCTGCGAGCGATGCTGCTGGACTAATGTTAGCCTCCACTTTCTGCTCCACAGGCATCTGTTGGAACAACCCTGCAAATTACCCTCCTACCAGGCCTTGCAACGCATACCTCGAATATCTACCCGCCGTCCTCGACCTCGCCGACCTGCTCACGACGCGGTGACGATGGCTAGACGCAGCTGCAGCGGTCCCTACTATCGCTACCAACAGAACAAAGAGACGATGCTGCAACAATCCTCCCACCTTAGTCGCCGTGTCGATCCATGAAACCCCGTCACCCCACGCAACGCCCTCGTCAGACTGTGGTTCCAGCTTTGTCTGCGATGAAGATCTCGAACCAGTCACACACTTAACTTTATACACGGATGCTGGATCACCAGCTGACGCAGAAACCAACAGTTCTAGAGATAGTGGCATCAACTTAGATGTAGAACGAGATGGGGAGCGGGATCTACCAGCTTCTGAGGCGGCTGCGATATTGAAGAGAATAGCCTACCATCAGACGCAAGGTCCGGTGGAACCGAGACACTCTGATAAAACAAAGGAACTGCGGAAGACGGAGAGCAATTTTTGGAGAAGGCAAGCATTACAGACGTCGTTCACATGACTTAGGCTGATGACTCTTAGTTACAGTCTCATGGTTCAGGAAGAGACTGTCTCCGAGGGACCAGCTGCGCAGATGCGACCCAGCAGTATTCAAGACGTATCTAGAATGGCAGGAAGCTGCGTCGATTTTTGTGGGGTGCGCAGGTTACTGATCCTACACGTTAGCGACTGTAGGTACTGACTAGGCTGATTCTTGCCGTTCTCCTCCTCCAATACCCAGTCGAAGCTGCAGAACAAGTAGAATCGACCGTCCTGGCCCCGCGAGCGCTGCAGCTGTTCCCACGAGACCGACTCCCCCCTCTACGGCAGATCGTGGTGGCCGATATCCTGTGCAGAGAGACGGAACCCAGCCCCAGTTTCACCTACACGTCTCGCGAGCAATAGGCCAACATCCCCGTCGATCGCACGCCGTCCAATCCCGATAGGCACCTCCTTTGTCTCGGCATACTTGCGCTGTAGTGACTCCCCGTAGAATTTTCCAACTGCACTGGTGGCCTTGTCGGGTGCAAATCGACCATTGAGGTGGATACCGCGGTCCGTGAACTTCAATTGGTTCCGCGTCTTCGCAGCCGTATGACCAGCCTTCTTGGACGGAGTCGTCGGGTCCGCGGAAAATTCACCCTCCCTGTGCCTCTTGCCGCTTCCACTGCCGGTACAGGGTGTAGACGCTGGAGTCGAAGAACCGGTCGAGTGTTGATACACGCGCGCTCGCGTATGTCTAGCCCTAGCCTCCGAGTCGGGGTTAGGCGCCCATTTGTCACGCTCGTTCATCTGATGCCATGTCGGCTTGTAAGGATGTACGGCGTAGGTTGAGGGATAACAGAACTCGATGGCAGCGACCCCCATTTATAGGTTCATTCTGAGTCTCCAAGTGCGCCCTCAAGATTGGGAGTTTCATCTCAGTCGTAGAGCGGTATAGAGTCAGTGTTGAAGCTGGTGGCAGTGGTGATGGCTTCCTTGTCTGCGTTATCGTTGAGAGTCTTTGAGACTGGGGATCTGGAACAGAGTAGAGTGAAAGTATGTTTTTAAATTGCCAAGATCCTTAAATCGGTTACTGTCTGGTCTACTCCAACTCGTCTGACTTGGTGTAGCTATTTAGAAGGCCCCCATTCTCCTCTGAATCGTCGCAAAGTTTCCAGCCACCCCCATCTTTCTGGTCTTCTTCTGTATGAGCAAAAGGGTCCGGCAATGATGCTAATATTTTTGCCTGGACTTCTCTACTAAATAAGTTTTCGTTGCTACGAGCAGCAGAACATTCTTGGAGCTCATGTGTCCCGTTTCTCAATGCTTCTCGGATTTTGCGTCTCGATTCCGCACAGGCTCTATTTACGCTGTGCATTGCTCTCGATCATGCGCAGTATTAATATCCGCTACAGAGTGCGCTCGATCGCGCGTTGCATCTGGACGCGCTGTAATACATTGCTGCGTATTTGGGCTGTGGAGAGTCTGTCATAACCCTCCGGCTTTGCTGCATATTGGGTAATATCATGGAGTATGCTGCTGATGAGGATGCGGAGACTGGGTATTGAGGTGCCTTCTTAGGGCCGGTTTTAGGGAGTTTGGCAGATGGAGCGGGCGTGATCTGATTGGGGAAATGCTAGCAGTATCACTGCGGACACAGCCCACCCAATTCGTGTTATGCTGCGTTGCATTTTCGCGAACAGATGGTAGAAGACACTTGAAAAAGGTGCGTATAATGAGCAGTACGATTGTCATATCATCTGGTAATAGAAGCTGCGAGCGACTTCAGTGACATGCGTGCCTGCCACATGGAGCGGTGTATACAACAAGGGCTGCTCATGGCCAATCCCATACACCCGTTCGATTGTTCATCGTATACAAGACCATGAAGAGCTTCCGTCGACCTCTTAGTGCTATCGTAGCATCTTCTCGTTCGTCCATTTTCCAGGTGTTGATTGATCACTGTCATGCTCATGTGTTTGGCGTGTGGTAGGCAAAATCTGGTGGATGTGTTTCTGGAAGTTGCCTCATTGCGACATCCGCTCCACCACCGAGATCCCACCAGTCGGCCTGCCAGTTCCGCGCAACGAAATCGTTTTCCAGCGCCCTAAAGAACCCTAGAGATTGGAAGTCGCCTTCCATATTTGCATTATAGTCTGGCATTGATGAAAAGGCTGACATATCAATGTCTGGAAGTTCGCTAGCCATCAAATTTTGAATCGTGTCGAAACTTGTTGGTGGCAGGTCCATCTCTTGTGCAACATTCTCCCTGGTCTCGACCAAGACCGATCCCTTGCGTCTCTCTTCTTGTAGAATTCGTGAGACACGATTCAATGCATTGATCGTCCTCTCAAACGGCACCAAGTCTCGGCGTTGTGTGCAGCTCTGAGTCATGGCCGCTCCAATGTTCTCGAGAATTTGAATATCGCTTTCGCAATCGTCTGGTTTGTTGCAAGCCAGTATGTGCTCGTAAAGCGTGAACACGACACAAAAAGGGTATAGTGTTATGAAACTAGAGTCAAGTTAGCGACGACATCAAGGGAAAAAGCTGGCATTGTTATATCCGAGAAATAGTCCAGGACTGGTAAGACAGCAGTGAGCAATACTGACTGATTGGTTATGCTTTTGAACTTAACGTTCAGATTGGGCTCAATGTAGAAGTCAAGGATGATGTTCAAAACGCGCCGAGCGGCTCTGAGCGCAATATCTTTGGGTCCGGGTCTGGCTTGGTGCTGTTGTACCAATCTCTGCAATCCGATTATCGTCGCGTAGATATTCACTATGTGCAAGGTAAGTTTATGCTTGCCTTTTATTTCCCACCAATCTATAGGCTTCACATACTAACGTGATCTGCAACAAGACAGCGAACGTCATCTGGAGTCTCCTTCGCATTCATCAATTCGGGTAGTTTCCATTCATTCATGATCGCCTCCATTTGCAAACAAGTCTCATCGGTTTTTCGGGAGAGACTTCTGTCCTGACCATGTGATGCGTGACTGTCAACGTAGCTGATCAGCTCTACAGTCAACAGTGTGTACCGTACCCACACAACGCTCATCGTAACATGGAGAGCCGATGGCTGCATGTTGTCTGAACGAAAGAGTAGCGGTGGCCGAACTTTGTTTGGCACATACTGCAAGACTGTCGGCTTTCCATAGAACAAGCGGAAGAAGGTGTCGATAGATAGGATGTACCAATACATGTAGCGGTCCACATCTTTCTTGCTCTCTTCTTCAAAGGACTTTGCCGGCAAGACATCTAGCTGGTCTAAACCGTTTGATCTGATGTGCTGGCAGGCCTTGCAATGGAACTTCCATGCTAGTTGGTAATCGTGGGAGGTCATCGCTGTCCATACTGAAAGGACTGCAGTATGTACGTCCATGCTTGTGTCGTTGGGAGACTCAAGCCATGCAGGCACACTTTCTAGAACCTTCATATATGCCTTCGTTGTCCGGTCTCCTCCTGGGCCGTCCGTCAATTGTAACCCATAATACAACGCATTGTAACTTGGCAGTTGATGTATAGTCAGGGTTTGGCTCACATGCAGCTGAGGTGGGAGATACTCACTACATTACACGCATACCAGGATCGACGTTGACGAAAGGAGAGTCAAGAACCTCGGGAAGCGCACGAAGAAAACTGACATCTGCCATGGAGTTGGCAAATGCGTCTGGAACAAGCATGGAGGTCAAGACGCTGGCGAATCCGTCTATACAAGATCGTGCCTCTGCTGGGGATATTTTGAAGTCTACAGTAAGCGCCTCAGTGCGCACTCTCAACTTTCCAAGGTCTTCGAGGGCCTCGTTGAGCGCCAACATTGCATTGTCGATGTTTGATGTTGGTGTCGCGACTGGGGTAGCCTTATCTTGGAAGCTACGCCGGGTGTCAGTTGCAAGCCGATAGATCTGTGATGGTTAGCTGTTATGACCTGACAGGGACTTTAAAGAAAACTAGTATTCTCTGAGCTACATCCTTGAACGTTTTCAGCACACCCTTACACATAAATGCAAATCGCCAATCAACGGAGAGAATGCAAGAACTTTTGAGGTATATTGAAGTCGTCTCAAGGCCCAACTCAGCGAACACGAGCTTCTTCGGCATTGGTTTCATTACCCATGACTCTTGGCCATCAGCCACAGTCAATGATACCTCTGGAGATGCTACTGATGTGCTCTTTCGAATTAATCCGTGTCTTGGTGCCAGCTCAGATGCAGATGGTGAACGACCATCGGCGACATCGCTGACTTGCCTCTCGAGCATTTCTAGTCTCTGGCTCAAATGTTGCACAACAGCCTTTTGTTGCGTGTGCCGCGGTCTTTGTCGCCGCTCTACATACTGACATTCTCCTTTGGCAGCGATACATTGGTGGCAAACTGGCTCTGATTTGTCGCATTTTATCTTTTTACGCTTACACCGAAGACACTTCGAGAGTTTTTTTAGCAATCTCCACTCCTTAATCGTTGTAGATGGTGGGTACCTACGGCAAGCTTCATTGTCATTTTATAAGGGTGCGTCTAGCGAACGCCCGGAAGCCGAAAAGAAATTCGTGCGCGATTGCGATCTGTTCAGCTGGCGAATCACCAAATGTCTTGCAATTTTGCGCATCAAGAAAAGGACGTAAATGGAGCGGAAGAAGTGTTAATCCCCACGGAGTCCGTGAAAGTCCGCGGCTTCGGGCCCTGCAATATGAACTCTCAGGCCAGCAACGCCAAGTCTACCGAAGACATAGCACCTTGGCAGTACGGACTTTCGGGAATATGAAGGCAGAAGTATGCATGCACTTAGTCGCAAAGACATGGACCGTCAAGAAATATGGACCATCAAGAAACATGGTTCAATAAAAGGGATCTCGACGACCAGCGCTTCAGAACCATTCCAACATCGGCATCTAATATCCTCTCCTGCGCACATATTGCGAGCGTCCATTGATCCGTACAAGGGCTCCCTGCCTAAGTACCGTAAGTGCACTCGCTATATATGCTCATGATCCACGAACCCTGAATGACTGTAACTAGTGCTATTCTTGATCAATAGTACTCTAGTAATATTTCGAGATATCCTGGTCGCAGCTTTGTTAAAATCTATTTAACGTACATCTCTGTTTGAGCATGTCAGCTGGACTAGGCTTCAGCGAAGCGCACACGGTCGATGAAGAAGTCCTCGTTGACCGCCTAAAGTTGGAGTCTGACGCTAGCTCCAACTCCACCGGTGTTGATGACAAAACAAAAGTCCGAAATGAAGCACAGCGTGATCAAGACATCCATGAGCTTGTGCGCAAGTTCACAACACAGTCTGAGCAGCAACATGTGGGTTCACCCTTCGCCGACGATGTGCACCAACGACTTGATCCCAAGAGCGACTATTTCCGTGGTAAAGATTGGGCCCGGTCATTTTACGACCTGCGTTATAGCAGCGAAGAAACGATACCTCGTGTTGCCGGAGTCGCTTTCAGAGGTCTAAATGTCTGGGGCAAAGGTTCTCCAACTGATTTTCAATCAACAGTGGGTAACACTATCCTTAAACTTCCTTCTTTGTTCGGTAGGGGAACACAGAAGATTGAGATCTTGCGAGATTTAGATGGACTACTCCTTCCGGGAGAGCAACTATGTGTCCTTGGACCACCTGGGTATGTTTGAGCGTTTTCAGGTACTGCTGCATGATCTAATACGTGGTAGATCGGGGTGTTCAACACTGCTTAAGACTATCGCCGGCGAGACTCATGGTTTTCAAGTTAGCCCTGACTCGTATTTGAACTACCAAGGAGTACCGGCAAAGGAGATGAACACCTTGTTCCGTGGGGAAGCTGTCTATACCGCGGAGGTTGATGCGCATTTTCCTCAGTTGAGTGTCGACGATACGCTTTACTTCACTGCTCTAGCTAGAGCACCCCGTACTATTCCAGGTGGTATCAGTCGTCAGTGCTACGCTGAACATCTCCGAGATGTGTGTATTAAAACTCAAGCTTACATAGAACAAGTGCTGACTCTTGGTAGGTTGTCATGGCTATGTACGGTATTTCGCATACATCCAACACACGTGTCGGCAATGATTTCGTTCGAGGAGTTAGCGGAGGCGAGCGAAAAAGAGTAACGATTGCTGAAGCATCTCTCAGCTTTGCACCTCTTCAGTTGTGGGACAACTCGACTCGTGGACTAGACTCTGCAAATGCCGTGGAGTTTTGCAAGACACTTAGGACCCAGTGTGACGTCTTCGGAGTAGCATGTGTAATCGCCATCTATCAGGCTCCACAAGCCGCGTATGAGGTTAGTTTTCAGCGAAATGCCTATCAAAGAGCTACTCAGATAATTCTTCATAGGTTTTTGACAAAGTGACTGTACTGTACGAAGGCCGCCAGATCTACTTTGGACCATCGAACGAAGCGCGCGCATATTTCGAACGGCTTGGCTTCGAATGCCCTGTCTCCCAAACCACGCCTGACTTCTTAACATCCATGACGTCGGCATCTGAACGCCGTATCAAGAAAGGTTTCGAGAATACCACGCCCCGTAGCTCCGACGACTTCGCTAGATGCTGGAAAGAAAGTCCTGAGCGTCAACGGTTATTGCAAGAGATTGAAGACTACAACAACACCTATCCGCTTGAGGGCGAGCAGCACGAACGCTTTGCGTTTTCCAGAACCCTCGAGAAGTCAAAGAAGCAACGACAAAAATCGCCGTATAATCTTTCCTACTGGAGGCAGATTCGTCTTTGCATGTGGAGAGATATGCAAAGGCTCAAAAACGACCCGAGTGTCCCTCTGACTATGCTTGTTGTCAACTTTTTCGAGGCGCTCATCATATCGAGTATCTTTTACAACCTAACCCAGTCGACCGCATCGTTCTTCAAGCGTGGTGGAGTCTTGTTCATGGTCGTACTGCTCAATGCTTTCGGATCGATGTTGGAGATCATGAACCTCTACGCGAAACGTACAATCATCGAGAAACATAACCGTTATGCCCTTTATCATCCCTCAGCGGAGGCGCTGTCGTCGATGATCGTGGACCTGCCATACAAGATTACCAATAGTCTTGTGGTCAATACGACATTGTACTTCATGTCCAATCTACGTCGAGAGCCCGGTCCATACTTCTACTTCTTGCTCGTTAGGTTTACCACCGGTCTCTCCATGAGCATGTTCTTCCGGCTGTTTGCTTCGATGACGAAGACTCTCGCCCAAGCGCTTGCTCCAAGCTCTCTCATCCTGATGATGCTCGTACTTTACACCGGCTTCGCTATCCCGATTCAGTATATGCAGGGATGGGCAGGCTGGTTCCGATGGATCAACCCTGTTGCGTATGGCTTCGAAAACGTCATGGTCAACGAGTTTCACAATCGGACATTCGCTTGTTCGTCTTTCGTTCCCTCTGGACCATCATATGAGAACGTCGCCCCCGAACAGCGAGCATGTGCTGTGCAAGGCTCTCAACCAGGTCTGGACTACGTTAGTGGGACCGAATACGTCGAGACTGCCTTCCGCTATAAGTACAGCGAGCGATGGTCCAACTATGGTATCATCATAGCCATCACAGTCGTTCTCTTCTTTGCTCACTTGATCATGAGCGAGTTGGTTGCTTCCGAACGCTCCAAGGGCGAAGTACTTGTGTTCCGCCGTTCTAAGATGAAGAGGACGGTCAAGAAGCAGGGTGTCGACGAAGAAGCTGGTAGGGCAACTGTTCACGAGGGCGAGAAGATGAGTCGCAACACGGAGCTTGAACCTGGAATGCAGAGGCAGGTCTCTATCTTTCATTGGGAGAAGGTCACCTATAAAGTCCAAATCAAGGGGGAAACCCGCACCATCCTCGACGGTGTGGACGGATACATCAGGCCGGGTACCTTGACAGCTCTTATGGTATGGTAATCTGACTGATCTTCGAAGTTCAAGCTAACAATTTTGTAGGGTGTGTCAGGCGCAGGCAAGACTACACTACTCGATGTGCTTGCGAGTCGAACGACCATGGGTGTGATTGGCGGTGACATGCTTGTGGACGGCCGTCAGCGGAACGAATCTTTCCAACGACAGACCGGCTACTGCATGCAACAAGACATACATTTGGAAACATCTACCGTACGAGAAGCCCTAGAATTCTCTGCATTACTCAGACAGCCGCCGGAGTATGGACGCGAAGAGCGACTGGCTTATGTCGACCACGTCATTCGACTCTTGGACATGAAACAGTACGCGGATGCCGTCGTTGGTATTCCCGGATCTGGACTAAACGTTGAGCGTGAGTACTCCCATGCTTACAATTGTACTCCTGTGAGCTTCGCTGACTTGCTTCAGAACGCAAGCGCCTCACCATCGGCGTCGAGCTCGCCGCCCGCCCCAAATTGCTGTTGTTTTTCGATGAGCCCACCTCCGGCCTCGACAGTCAGACTTCATGGTCCATCTGTGATCTGATGGAGAAGCTCACACGAGACGGCCAAGCGATCTTGTGTACAGTTCATCAGCCTTCGTCTCTTCTTTTCCAGCGCTTCAATCGACTCCTTCTACTAGCCAAAGGTGGAAGGACTGTATACTTTGGTGAAATCGGCCGCGACTCTGAAACCCTCCTCGATTACTTCACTCGTAACGGAGCGCCAGCATGCCCTCCCGGCACCAATCCTGCCGAGTACATGCTTGCAGCAATCGGTGCTGCACCTGGTGCACGAACTGAGGTTGATTGGCCTACCGTCTGGAAGTCCAGTGAGGAGTACGCGCATGTCCAGGCTGAACTAGCTAGTCTCAGGGAACTTGCTAATCAGCCCTCTGCTGTCATGGACTCAATCGACATCAGCCGTCGAGCCTTTGCAGCCTCTTTCATGGATCAACTCCGCATTGTAGCCATGCGATGCGCACAACAGTACTGGAGGACGCCGTCATACATCTACGCGAAGGCTATCTTGACCATTGGTTGTTCCCTTTTGATCGGATTTTCATTCTTCGACAGCGACAACACTATACAGGGCCTGCAAAACCAGATGTTTGGCGTCTTCATTTTCTTGTTCGTGGTTATTCAACTCATCTACCAAATTATGCCGATGTGGATTTCGCAACGAACTTTGTACGAAGCCCGAGAAAGACAATCGAAGACATATGCTTGGCAAGCATTCGTCCTCTCTAACATCTTCATTGAGTTGGCTTGGAATGCTTTCATGGCTGTGTTCTGCTTCCTCGTATGGTACTATCCTGCCGGCTTGTATCGCAATGCAGAAGCTACGGATACAGTCAACATCCGCGGTTTCCACGCTCTCCTCATCGTCGTAGCTGTCTTCGTTTTCGCGAGCACCCTCGCGCATCTTCTCATCGCCGGCTCGCCCAATGAAGAAATTGCCGGCGCCCTCGCTACACTGGTCACCATCATGTTATACGCATTCTGTGGCATTCTTGCTGGACCCGACGATTTGCCCGGTTTCTGGGTCTTCATGTATCGCGTCAATCCTTTTACCTACCTAGTATCGAGTTTCATGTCGACTACGTTAGGTCAAGCGCCCGCCTATTGCGCCGACTCGGAGTTCCAAACTTTCTTTCCACCGCAGGTCCAGACTTGCGGCGAATATATGTCCGAGTATATCGAAATGGCTGGCGGCTATCTTCGAGATGCGCAGGCGACAGGGCAATGCGAGTTTTGCCAGATGGACTCAACCGACCAATTCCTTGTGCGCATCAACGCGAACTGGAATACCCGCTGGAGAGATTTTGGTCTACTCTGGGTCTACGTAGCGTTCAACATGGTGGCGGCGATCTTCTTGTATTGGCTTTGTCGCGTTCCGAGGGCGAAGAAGGGGAACCAGAGCTCGTAGATCTCGGCAGGCGAGCTGGCGCGCTTTGTCGCAAAAACGCGTCAACAAGTTGTGACGCGTTGATATTGCGGTTGATGCATTAAGATGTTCTAGGGGTTTTGATGTGCAGTCAATGATATCTTCTTTCTCTCCGATCGCTTTCCGGAGAAAGTAATTTCGTTACTTAATAGCGCGTCCGGAAAGGCGGCTTGTGATGTCACAAGCAACCATCAATTCCGTGACATCACGAAGTTATAGATCTCTTTTTTTTTCGACGGTTACGGTCGTTGTAAAGCATTTTGATTTAATACATAGAAGCTTCGCATCCATGATGTTGGCTTCTGAAAGCTTACTTGTCAGCACGCGCACGCGGTTCTGGAATAACACATCCTTCACATCCGCAGCGCAATGTCGACCAATGGAAGCAGTCGCTCGCAACAACACCAACAACACGATGGCGTCGCACCGAAACGTGAACCATGATGGTCAATCGCGATCAAAAACTTCAATCCACAATGATAGTTACATCGTGTCCCAAACAAAACCTAGGTCATGCGTTAATCATAAAGCAGGTTCACGATATCAATGGACACGGGCGTCTTATCAATCATAATGAATCTCCTCCCATGGCAATTCCGCGGTCTAGGCGTCCTCACAACGATAATGTTCGTCTTCAACATCGTCCTCTTCACGATCTTCACCCTCATCGCGCTGTTGCGCCTCGCGAAGTTCCCAAGCCACGTCAAAATGCAGACGCTCTCCCACGAAGAAGAACTCTCGTTCCTCGGCGCGCCAGCCATCGCATACTTGACTTTGGTAGCCCAGGTAACACTCACGTATTCTACATCATGGGGATACGACTGGACTGTCTTCGCATACGTGCTGTGGTGGATAGGCCTTGTGTGGACAGTGACACTGTGTAGTTTCCAGGGCATTGTGCTTGCGAAGCGGGATATCACCATCGATCGTAAACTCAGTCCTACAATTCTGCTTCCGCTCATCTCCGTCATGACGGGTGGTTTGATTGCAAATTACTCTGTTGGGCTGAGTACTAGCATGGCCGTTCCTGTCATCGTTACAGGATACATGTGCCTCGCCTACGCTTTCTTCCTCTCAATTCTATACTATGCGTTTATTACACATAAACTCATCGCTGTGGGACTGCCCCCACCGATGAAGATTCCCAGTCTGGTCATTACGGTGGGTCCTGTGGGACAGTTTGCTACGGCGATTCAGGTTTTGAGCACAGCGGCGAGTACGAGAGGTATGTTTGGAAGCTACAACCAAGGGACGTGGCTGCAAGCTAGTGCAGCGAGTAGTGTGAGTGCGGTCGCGACATTGATTGCGTTGTTGTCACTGGGCTTTGGGTTCTTGTGGATTACGGTATCATGGTATATCGTGGTCGAGGCTCTCATCAAGAAGCAGCTGCCATTCAGTTTGACATGGTGGAGTCTTATCTTCCCAATGTATAAATCCTTCTTTCGGCTCCAATCATATACAGAACTAATCAAAGCTTCCTAGGTGTCTACACGACTGGCCTCCTCAACCTTTCGATATCGCTCAATTCGACTGCCTTCCGCGGTCTCACTACAGCCCTTCTCATCTTCATGCTGATCATCTACTTTGGCAACTGGGTTGGCACATCATACCGAATCTATACCAAGCAAGCATTAGGAGTGTCTCAGCAGCGGGAGGAAGAAGATGAACAAGCGAAAGAGAAAAAGGAGACCATGGATCGATATGTTGTGAGAAATGGAGGGAACAACGCATATTTGATATCATGGTAGAATGATGTCAGCAATTTTTACTTATTACTTATCATCCGTATTCGACGCTGCATGCTGTGTTTTGGCAATTACGAATGGCAGCGCAGGAGTATTAACTAAGTAGAACATTAATAATGTCATTTTCCGCGTCAACTTGAGGGCAAAAAGCACCCAGTCGTATAGAAGATTCAGGTTTCCTAAACTATCTACAAAGCTGAAAGAGTAAAGCCTTGACTTCACGAGGAGTAGAAACTGGAAAGGTCTGGTATTTTTTGGAGGGAAAAGAGCAAAGCCTCGTAGCTGTTGAGATTGAAAAGAGTGTTCGGACAACATGTTCTCCGTATGACGAAACAGGCGTTGTTACTGCTTTGCTCACTGCAGCAGCTCAACTAATTACCCCATCACAATAGTGTTGATTTATCAAACGCACTAAGATACTTGCTATTGCTCGCGAATTACTCTGAAGGTATTCCATTGTGAGCTACACATACACGATCGCCTCAACGATCTTCCCTAATTGCCCATAGCACACCATAAAAGGCACAAAACTCCCGTTAACGCCAAAGCTAAACTTCAATATCTTTGCTTCGAGGCCGCCCTGACCAGCAGCAATGCCAAAAAATCGGCCAAAAGAATCTTTTCCCTAGATTCTACTCATTCAAATGCACTCAAATCTAATGGCACACTGCTGCCTCGTCCAGCGCGGTATCTCTTTTGTCCGCCAATAAATTCTCTCGGCCGTGGGAACTGTGATTCGTCTTGAAATCTCCACCTCAAATCGTTAATCGGCCTGATTCTGCCCTTCTCTCTTCCACCTCCACCAGCATGAGAGCTAGTCGGGCTCTTCATGCTTGATCCGCCGTTTGTCAAAGTGTACGAGCTAGAGTCCATCATCGATCGCAGCGGTGTTTGAGACGCGGGTCGACTCAGTGGGGCACTTGGTGGCGAAGGCGCAGGTATACTGGGTGGCGCCGGAGGTGGAGCAGCAGGTGATGTGCGACTGAAAGCATTACGCGCAGCCGTCTCTGCGAGCGAGGGTGCGTGCCCGTTTGACGGGGGTGGCGGCGGAGGAGGAGGTACTGAGGGTGCCCGAGTGTCGTATTTATACGGATCGTATTCTTCATCGTCGTCGTCTTGTGCGCTCGTTGGTGGGGGTACGGAGGGTGGAGGTGGTGGAGGGGTCGATCTCGCTGGTGCTCGAGGCGCTGATGAAGGCGGTAGAGGTGGGGGTGCAGGGATTCCGGTTGGTCGAGGAGATGTTGAGCTAGGAGGTAATGGCGGAGGTGCTGGGGGTAGCGAAGGCGGTGCCCGAGCTGGAGATGGGGCGAGGCCTGATGGCTTTCGAGAGGATGGAGGCGGCATAGGGGGTTTCTTTCCGATGGGCGGCGGTGGCTTTGGCTTCCCACTTATACTTGAGGCCACCGAGTTGGGCCTTGAATCTTGACCCCGTAGAGCATTGAGGGGAGGCCGCATGCTTGGAATTGGAGGCGCAGGGGGAACTGAAGAAGGCGGTCCTGGTGCTTTGGGTGCTGCTCGTGGTGGTCTAGGCGCTGAACCTCGATTCGATTCAGGGTCCGAGGCATATGGTGCCTGGTCCTCTGCGCCTGTCTTGACGCCGCCCGACTTTCTCAGCTTCGGCATTCCTCCAGCGAAGATTCCTGCTAATTGTGGTGCTGCAGCCGGTGCGCTTCCTGCATCTCTGGTGTCGCTGTTACTTCTCGCTCGATTCGCTCCACCAGGGACTGGCGGGGCCAAACCCATAGAAGGTATTGCTGGGGCTCCCATAGGTACTGCAGCAGGTCCGTCGCTCACTTTGCCTACTATAGGAGCAGATCTATCGTTGACTTGTGTGACTTTCTTTAGTCGTGCACCCTTAGTAATGTCGCCCAAGAGTGCTCCCTGTAACACATTAGCTGCATCTTCATGCAATGCCAATCTCCCGTGTGAATGCGACATACTCTGCCGGCTCCCGACGGTGGCTTCCCACCTGGAGCCTTCATTCCTGGCATGGGTGGCGGGGGCGGCGGGGGCGGCGGCAATGGCATGTTGTGTCGCTTCGTGGTAGTGGTGGTGGTGGTTGTTGGGTGGTTGTGTTGAGGTGTTGAGCGGAAGTGGGTTGTTGGATGGTCGCATGCTGGAGTGATTCCGATGTTCCGTCCTTGGCGCACATTACCTAAGCGTAGGAAGGTTGGCAGTAGTTCATCTTTTCGGATATTCTGGCTTCACACTATCTGCGGCGCTTGAATCCTTGTCCTTGTGTTCTTTGGCTTTCTGTCCTTCATACCTTGCTGTCTGTCTCAGTAATCCAGTAGATATGCGTCACGTAGGTCGTCACACCCATAGTTGTCGCGTGGATATCTCGCGTAAGAAGCAAGCAAACCCGTCAGCTCTGGCCGATAACAACACAGGCATAATTGGCGGCGTTTTGTTCTCAGACCGCAAAGTCTTTATTCTATTACAGGACGATGGCTCAGTCAGATGGAGAAAATCCATTCGAGTGACTCTGCTTCGCCTCATCGATTTCGAAAGTGACCTGAAAATCACACGTCTGCACGAACGTTTGCGACATATTTTCAAGAAGTCGTTGGATAGACAGCATAAAGAAAACGTCCTTGGATGGCTGGGATTAGGAGTATAGCATTAGCGTGACAGGATAAAGGATTCGGGATTAGGAGGACAGTATTAGAGAGGTAGTATCAGAAGAAACATAATCTAGAGAAGATATGCACATAGGAATAGCGAGAATATATACTTTTATCTGTTAGAGCCTAAAGGACAGAGACAGAGATAGAATTATTTAATGTCCATTCGATGTGCATTCTAGATCAAAAGATCGAACGGGAGTAGAGAAATCGGCGAGGAGAATGATAGATTTAGTGCTGAGCTTAACAGGAGCTTTGATTAGCATCTGCGAGTGATAGATTCGTTTGCAATTCCCTATTAGGGCGTGCCTTGCTATCCACATGGAAGAAGCGCAGGGAAAGGGAGAACTATGAGGCCCTGCTGACGTAAGAGAGCTGTTACCTATCACCGAATACCAAATCGCGAAACCGACTGTCGAACCACAGCGGATTTCACCAGCGCAATGCAGCCCAGTAGCCTGCTAATGCGCGCCCCATCACGGCCAGTGTGCCAGTTGTGTGAACACATACTGCAGCAGCCTGGAAGTCGCCGCGCATACCAGTCCAAATCCTTGCTCGCCCTTTCCCGAAAGACTTTATCTCGTTCTACACCAAACGCACATCGCAATACGTCTGCGACCCGCCCACGAAACATTACGACGGCTCCCCCGAAGGCAGCAGCGGTTGAAATCAGCGACGATGGCGGATTACAAACCTCTGAGAGAATCGCAGCGTTGAAGCGCAAGCTCGTTGAAGTAGAGACCCGAATACAGGGTATTTACAATTCAGTCAGAGTGGAGAAAGAAGAGGTTATACTGGAGGTATTTGAGGGTCTTGAAAGCGTTACAAGAGAGGCAGTCTTATTGCATAGGAGGCAGCCCCTTCCGACGAAGGCACCACTAAGGCAAAGCTCTGCAGGTGCAATACTCTCTGGACTAGGTGGTGAGGAGAAGGCGAAGACGGAAATGAAAAAGAGTTCGAAACCGCTAGGACTAGATGCGCTACCCTCGCCATCGTATCTTTCGAAGCTCGCTGAGGGTCTTCTCAAGCACGAGAAAGTCTTCCTATCACCAAACGTCCTCGCTATATATATCCACCTACAACGGCTACTTGCCCGGCCGAAGACCATTCCAGAGGCACTCTACCTCTACGCGAATAAACCCGTCCCCGTTGAAGGCTCTTCGCCTCCCAAGTTTTCCCGGCCTTCTCCCAAGTCGGCGAAGCAAGCCATCCCAGCTGATGTCGCCGACGCAGCGCTCACGGCTGCCATCGATGCAAAAGACCTCTCCTTAGCCCTGGATGTCGTTGATCACACTTATCGCGCTCCTGCATGGCGGCGGCATCGCATAGTCACAAAGATGGGTTTACCGGGTGTCTTGGCGGGCATCACACCACTTGCCCTCTACATGATCGCCCAGGAACTATCCGTATACAGCGGCTTTATCGACCCTTGGACGTTCAAGCTGTACGCTTTCATGGGCATGAGCACGTATGTGATGTGCACCGGGACGCTCGGATTTGTCGCTCTCACAACATACAACGATCACCACGACCGAGTGGTCTGGCGGCCTGGTGTCCCACTACTGGATCGATATCTGAGAGAGGACGAGCGGGCGGCCTTGGATCGCATAGCCTGTGCATGGGGTTTCAAGGAAGTGTGGAAGCGAGGTGACGAGGAGGGTGAGGACTGGGAGGGGCTGAGGCAGTGGATCTTGCTCCGGGGTATGGTGCTCGATAAACCAGACCTGATGCCTGGTATGAATCCTGGAAGATAGTAGTAGCAGTAGTACCACAAGCAATGGACACTCGCAGCCTGGTGAGGCGTACCACATTTTACTTCTTGTGCATGGCATACGATGCTGAGTGAATTGAAGTCGGCAAAAAAGGATATCTCCGATGCCTGAGTCTGCATATCGCGTCTTGGACAGAACCAAAAAAACGGTTGATGCGACACCTGTGTGATTCGAACACACGCTCCCGAAGGAACTGGCTGACTTTCCGGTGAGGGACTAGCAGGCCAGCGCGTTAACCACTCTGTGGTTCTTCGTTAGTGAGAGCCCAGTGCTGAGGAAAGGGTTCATCCTTACCCGCCAAAGTGCCTGAGCTTTTCGATTTTGAATGGTCGCCAAATCGTAACAATATATTCTTGCAATAATCCAAGACGGACCGATACAGCAGACAAATACGCTGGTCGTTCTAGAGGCGAGGCAGAGCTTCTACAGCACGTATCAGAGTCTAGGAATCCGTAGGAGCGGTGTGTGACGTGATCGTCAGCTGTGCTGATGGCGGGGTAAGCTATCGATGTTTTACCCCACTGTGCTCACCACAGCTCTCGGGTCTGCTCGCGGACCTCCGCCCGACACTAAGCCTTACAAACTCTCAACTTCACAGCTCACTCTACGTCTCAGCTACTGCTTCCGAACACATGAACACCCTCGCCTGACGCGGCACTCACAAACTACGAACCAACCATGTCGGCCGACGCTGCCCCCATAACCTTCACGCGCTTCTCCAAAGCCCTCGAAGACCTCTCCGTTGAATCGCTTTACGCCAAATACTCCGAACTCACCAACCAACTCACGCATCTCGAGTTCAGCAACAAGCAGCTCGAAGAGTTTGCGCGCGAAAACGACGACCGCGACTGTTATGAGGCGCTCCTGGAGAATAGGCAGGTAATGAAGAGGTTTGAGGAGAGGAGGGAGGCGATTAAGAACGAGGTCAAGGACGTGAGGGGCCTACCGTGGAGGCCGAGGGAAGAGGAGAAGTTTGATGGCACTGCAGGGAATGGCAATGCGACTGCGGCGCCAAATGGTACGGCGGCGGAAGAATACAGGAACGGTGATGGGGCGCCGCGTGAGGGAGACGATGGCGTATACCTTTGAAGAGGTTTAGGATACCGATGCGACATGCAGATGCGGCAGACTGCTTGAGAGAGGTCGTGACGATACACAAGCCAGTATTTGGGTAGCCGCCTGAAACCTGAGCGGAACACAAATCAAAGGCTGTAGATTTGTATGTATCTACACTTCTATCAGTTTTAAGCGACTCACAAATTCTTAGAACTCATACCCGACACCAGCGATTCCCCAAATTGCATGAGAACATAGCGATCTGCCAGCGGTTCGTTACCACACATTGCAATGACTAAAACATCACCAACAGATCTAGTACTCAAATCCTGAGGTCGAGAGGCACTCTCAACGCACTCCTACAAGGGGCTTGAATCTCAAACAGATGCTTTCACCTCCACTGGAATTGCAGATTTTAGGCAGTAGTGACATGTTTTTTGACTGCACAGTTCTACCAACACAATGGAATTACCATCGGCAGCGAAAATCGGCGGGAAGAGATCGGGGTGTCATGTTGCTAAATACATGATCTTGCGATTCCTGTAATACAAAGTCATTATAAACGCAAAGGCTATGGAAACCTTGCCAATCAATATTCGAAACATGTATCGCGCGACCGAACATCCAGCAGATCCGCAACCCGTAGCATCAGAGTGGGAAAGCAAGACAAGTCATGCGTGAAAATGCGTGAAAATGCAAGGCTTGTCTCCTAAATTGGGTAGGGGCTGAGTTAGCGCTCGCCTCGTCTTGCAGTCATTCTTCACTGCAGCTATGTCTTTTGTACTTTGGTAATACAGCAACACTTGAACTCTACGTTCGCACTTTGCGACAGGTAAAGCGAAGGAGTTAATCATCGACGACTCAATTCAGCCTCAAGGCAGCAAGATCGCCCTCGGACATCGGTACCCAAGACCAACATGTGTCGATAATTGAGGATGTTGTCCGACAAGAAACTTTCCCCCAAGCCCGTGGCAAGGATTCATCGCCGAGCTTTAAGAAAACTCTGTGAGAGGAATGTGTGCAATTCACTCACAAGAGGCCATCACCTGACGCACACAAGGCGACTGCGAGAGTTGCTCGTACCTGGGCAGAAAGTTACATGAACTGGCCAACACATACATCACCAATGATCTTTGTTACTGTCCCATGGGTCCGCAAGTGCCTAGTTTGTGCAATTATCCGTATTGGAAACGTATTGACCAGCCTTGGAAAACTTCCAGCGTCTTGGATGCCTAGCTTGCCATCCAGCTTCACGAAGCTTGGTATAGGGTATATAGTGGGTTCGAAAGGTACATTGCCCCGGATGGTAGGGTCCATTCTTGTCAAGATAAACATTTGCTTGTTCTTGTGGCAACGTCTTCGGCCAAAGCGATCTTTTTCAAGCCACAAGAGAGCCCACAATATCTGCAAAGGAGATTCAGTCTGTTCTATTGTAGAAGACTCAACTATTCACACTGTATATTGCGCTCAGTTGGCAACCTCCACTGCTGATGTTTGATCGCTCAGCAACGTTCTAAGTTGAATTGGCTGGTATCAGTGCTCCCCCGCTGTTCATCTTTACAGGAAACAACATTCCACGAGGGGTTATTGCCTCATTTTCGTACGAATATTGGATGAATACCGGTAAGTGCTAGCGGTAGGCGTACTCGGTGATCATGTTGCCCCCATCTAGGACGTACAATTTAACTCTAGGCTCCATGGTCTATTCACAATCAGAATCAAATGCTTACGGAACAAACACCGACTGCAAGGCTGTACACAAGCTGTTGATATATTCCACTGTGCGATGCTGAGTAGAAACGAAAAAAAGATCCACCAACCCACTGACGTAGTAGCAATCTCGCGACTACAAGTGGACTTCATCCTACGTGCTTGCTCGGCCCAAGGCAGGACGGGCCAACCTCAAGGACTTCACTACTCAAATGGTCAACGGCAAGCATCTCGTCTACGCCACCAACCACAACACTAGCAGAAAGCATGGTTTTATGGACTTTGATCCTGTCTCTCTAACTTCAACGAGTTGGTATTTGCTCCTCAGAACGCTATGAACTCAGGTCTCGTCGCACCCACCCTCTTCTACTTCAAGCTCGAAAACACATGGGTCATCGCCTACCAATAGTGACCTACCGCTTTCTCCTACAATACTTCTTCCGAACCCACCAACGCCAACGGCTGAAGTGCAGCCAAACCCCTCTACTCTGGCAAGATCACTGGTTCTGACACTGCCCCAATCGACCAGACCGTCATTGGTGGCGATAAGAACATGTATCTGTTCTTCGCGGGTGACAACGGCAAGATCTACCTACCGCTCCAGCATGCCCATTGGCAACTTCCGTGGCGATTTCGGCACCACCTCAACCGTCGTCATGAGCGACACCAAGAACAACCTCCTTGAGGCTGTTCAGGTATACACAGTCAAGGGCGGAGCCACCACCACCAAGTACTTCATGATTTTGAGGCTGTTGGTTCTCAGGGCCGTTACTTCCGCTCCTTCACCGCCTCCAGCCTCGGTGGTAACTGGACCCCCAACGCTGCCACCGAGAGCAACCCCTTCGTCGGAAAAGCCAATAGCGGTGCTACCTGAACCAACGAAATATCCCACGGCGACTTGTTCAAGGCCACCAACGACCAGACCATGACTATTGACCCTTGCAACCTGCAGTTGCTATACCAGGGCCGCAACCCCAATTCCGGTGGCGACTACGACCGTCTCCCCTACACGCCCGGTCTCCTCACTCTCAAGAAAGAGATCGCTACTACTTGAATTGCTTCAAGTCTTTCATCGTACATATAGCTTGAGTTGGGGTGTATATAGATTGGCGGTTTGATTTTATTTCTTTGCGGTAGCCCCGAGGGCCCTTTTTGAACAACAAATGTATTCTCAGGGCATCTTAACATCCCTATTCCAATCCAGCGTCGCCTTTATGTTATTGCCAATGCACACTACTCTTGAAACATGCTTGTATCTCTCGTCTCGCTATTCCAAGTCCCTTGCAAAACTCCTCCTTGCGCTTGCGATCCTGGAATATCTTTTCCCGGCAAATATTTAGTCCTTTCCTCTCCCTGATCGCAATCTCTTGCAATATACGTCGATTCTCCTCACTTAATAACTCGATGTCTCCCTGACATATAGCCAACGCTTCATGTACCTCCATAAACGCCCAAGCCATGCCTACTAGTAGGTCTCGGTGGGTCAACCATCGCATGCCCATTTGAATCATCCACTCCACGAACGAGACCGACTCATCGTTGCCCAAAGCCACTACTTCCTTCAAGCTCGATGGTGTCGGCATGCCTGCGTTACGGCACAGTTCTAAGCCAAGCTCCATAAGGCCAATAGATTGACCTCCGTCGGTACGGTGAACTTCATCCATGCCGGCTACACCAGGGCCTTCAGCGCTGAATCCAGTTTGGGCGCGAAGTACGCGTACGATAGCGGAGCCAAATTCATCGGCAGCTCGGACAGGTACTGCAGGGAGCGCTTCAAGAAGAGTAGGCGAGGTGATCCATAAAGGGAGAAGGTTGGAGATGTTAAGCCTACTCGAATCAAAGGCCGGCGGGTTGTCGATATCCAGACCGCTGGTATTGGTGATTGTGAATGAAGTGACCGATACAGGCGTCGCAAGGACTGGGTACTTAACAAGGATGTCCAGACCCTGTGTCATCGATTCCACTGGAGAACTGGGAGATTGTCCAGTGAATTCAAAATATACCTTTGGATCTGACTTTGGGTACTGAATAGGCGAGCCGAGTTCATCTATCCACGCTTTCACGATCTCCACTTCTTTCTCAGTAAAACTTCCGAACATCTTGCCTTCCCAAGACAACTCTTTAACCAGCCTGCTTTTCTCACTGCTGCCCTTCATGACCCACGGCTTGCAGTTGCCAAGGTCCTGTAAGAACTCTTGCTGCCAGTGTGTTTCCTTGAAAGCATCCGGCTCTAGCCAATCTACCAAAGAACGGCGGCCAATTTTCAGGCCACTGTTGCAGTGAATCTTGTGGGCGACAAAGCTCTTTGCTGCAAAGATTTCGATCAGCGCCGCCTCTGTACCAGTGCGAGGTAAGGGCTCTTCAGCCTGGACTTTCAGCGACGGACTTTCGGGGGTTGTGGGCAAGCCCTCGGCGAGGATGTAGCCAGCTTGTACGCGTTTCCATGCAACATGCGCAGCTTCCTCTCCTTCCTGTTCTGCGATCAACTCAATGTAATTGGTGACAGCAGCCATTGCCATAGCAGCGTGACCCGAATCGGCATTGTCGATCGAAATATGGAGCTCGAAATAATACGGGTTCAGCCGAAGTTCGCGAAGCTCCTTCACGGTCTTCAACAAGTGGAGCGGCAGACTCTCATAAGCCATGTTAAAGCCCAAAGCCTCCGGAAGAAAATCATGAGGGAACAGGGAGATGGTGAGTTGGGCCATGGCGGCCTTCCAACAGCGCGCTTCGGTCAAGTTGTGGCGGGGATGTAGGAAATCTTCCGAATCAGCAGCGGGAATTCTGGCGTCGATATCTTCCATCAACTCTCGATACACGTGTACATGGTTCTTTGCAAGATCACCATCCCCAAGCTCTTCGGACATGACCTGCCAGGCGTTTTTGGTGATTTGACGGTACTTGAAGGGTGTGCTGATCTTGTTGATGTGTCCGAGCCATGCACCATCAACGTATTTGACTGGTGCTGCTTGCTTGAGCCACCACTTTGCTTCATCTATGTCACCGAACATCTCTCGGGATCCCCCAGCACTTCGGCGTAAAAGGTACTCCTCCCACCGGTTGGTGATGTCGACATCTTTGGCTTTGAGAAATTCAACTAAACCGTCACGTGAGAATCTCTCGATAGACAAGATACCACTGTGAGGTTCCTTGACTGTGTCGGCGATCGTTGTGGAGAGCAGACCGAGGAGGAGCTCGCGGCATTGTGGTAGAATTTCAGGGTAGTCTTCGAGATGATGTAGTTTGTAGTAGAGCTGTTTGTGGCTTTCCAGTTCCTTGTCAATTAATTGGGTCGTCTCAAGCATAGGTGGCTTTTCCACTCTCGCGTTTCGCATTGGTGGTTCCACAGCGTTGGTGACAGGTATCGTTTGGCTGCCCAGAGTTTCGAAATCTTTCCTTCTTGATCGCCCTTTGGCAAGGCGATTCCGAACTTCACTGTAGGCGACGATTGCGAGAAATGCGATTAGTATCGCCGTAGTTGTTTGTAGAACATACATGGTGAGTCGAGGTCGCAAAGTGTACAGGCGCGGGTTTAATGCAGATAGAACGTTCGGCCATGGGGGAACGCATCAGTTTTGATTGTTCTCAGCGGAGCTGTGGCAAAGTAACACCCCCCAGATGAACACTCGCAGTAAATCATTCTGACGATGAATACGTATATGATCCGTACCTGAGCTGTCAATGTCATCGCCCGGAAGTCGAACCATGACGAGATCTGGCACTAGGCTGCTTGTAGCTAGGCCAAGCGTACCCCACAGCACGCGACATCCGCCAACGTGGGACACAACGTCTTCACTACATCATTCCGTTGGTTCAACGCGACAAACGACAGGCAAAATGGGCGGCTCCTTGCATGTAGTCGGCACTGGGCGCCTAGACTAGCTTCTATTGGCGTAGACCAAGCCTCGACCACGACATGTGCGAAGCCTCTTACGGACCCGTCATCACCAACTAAGACGTCACACTGATCCCTTCGTTTGCTCCGCGGCTCAGACAACTCTGGGTATGATGTGCGCTAACAGCTGGACGCGTTGGCTTTGTGTCAGAAGCATTGCGCTATGAAACCACCCGCGGAGGCAGACTTATAGCACTTCTTTGACCATGATCGAAACTACCACCGCCTACCAGGCCCTCACTAAACATCTAGCTAAGGAGAAATATCTTTTCGTGTGTCCATCGCCAGAGACACAAGGCAGGGTAGTGAACAAAAGACGTTCCAATGTTTCCACGGAAGATGCCCAGAACGCGCACGATTTCTTTGGCTGGAACTTGCCATGTACCAGGTATGCTATACATGTTGTCTCCCTGCTACCATATTTGACCACCCAAAGCTACCACGTGTCTTACCATGCTAAAACACTGACAGACAAACACTCCGATCGATAATACCTGACGACGTATTCGAAAGTCTCTACAAGGCCTCCGTAATCACGCAGGGTGATGACAAATGCTACCGTTCCACTATCCGCGTATCCAACTTCTACCTTCCCCACCTCCCTAGTTGCGATAATGATGCCACATCGCTTTATTACATCCACTCGTCCTTCCCGACGTCCTCAGACTCCGTCTTTTTCGGACCCGACACATACCTCTTCGTTTTGTTCCTACAAAACATAGCGCGACATCTTTCACAAGCACCTAGCAGCATCGTAGATGTTTGCTGCGGATCGGGTGCAGGCGCAATACACATGGCAAGGACATATCCGCAGGCAAAGACGTTGGGATTGGATTTAAATCGGCATGCGTTAAGTCTCGGCGACGTCAATGCACAGCTGGCTGGTGTGAAGGTCGGCTTCGCTGAGTCGAACCTCTATGCGACTGTGTCTGAGGAAATGAAGCATTATGGCGTGGATCTCATCGTAAGCAATCCGCCGTATATCGCATCCAGCACCGATGGTGAGGATCTACCCATATACGCAGATGGCGGTGCCGGATTCGGTCTAGACATATCCATACGTATCGTGGAAGAAGGGATGAAACTCTTGTCTTCAACCGGCGTCATTGTGGTGTACACGGGCGTCGCGATGCCCACAGCCGATCCTGCTCATGATGCCTTCCTAGAGAAGCTGCAACAAGTAGAAGGTGCGGAGCTCGCCGAGTACACAATTCTGCATCCGGATATGTGGCCAGAGGAAATTGGAACAGGTGCCTACGCGGATGTATGCAGGATACAGGTCGTTGGAGCCGTGTTGCGACGGAATGCTGAGAGTATGGAGGAGGTGAGGAAGGCATTACGCAGACGATGGGCAGTGTGATGAAAACAACAACGATATAGCGGGTACAGCCCAGTCAACAAGTGACGTTTCTCATTTCCTCTAGATAGCCCGTTACAGCTCAGTACATCTTCACGCGTCTCAATCAATTGAACTCAGCCTCTGGATGCATGCCATCCAAAATCTCCAACGCAGTCGTATACGCAGACTGCCCAACCTGCTTCTCCCATGTATCTATCGGTAATCGTGCCAGTTTGGATAATCAGCTGCGGAGAGATACGGCGAGTGTAGAAGCATATGGGTGGCTACTGATATCGTTTGTGGCGGACAATCCAGGCCTGTGGGAGTTCCACTGCCATATAGGTTGGCATACTGAGGCTGGGTTGATGATGGTGTTTGCCACAAAGACTCGGGAGATGAGGGCATGGAAGGTACCTGGGGAAGTTAATGGGCTATGTAAGGCGGAAGGAGTGGAGAGGGGGATGGGCCCAAGTGATGAAATTTGGGTTGGTAAGAGGGAAGACGATAGAAGAGACGAGACTGATAAGGTATCGTAGCAAGTTCGATAGCGCTTTAAATTGCGCAGCAGCGTTTTTGCTGAACTGAAAGGAGATGTCTCTGGTATCTTATCTAATGTTAACAGATATGATCAATGTACCTAGTTTACATGCTCTCATGTAAATGTCTCGTAACACCAGTTACCCAGAGTTTAACAACGAAGCTGGGGCTTAAACTTCGTGTTGTTGACCTCTACTGTCACCACTATCTCACAACATGGTGTTGCCCATCACTCATATCCTCCTACACTGTCCTCAAATACGACACAGCTCAATCCCCACTACTACACCTGACGCCGGTATGCGATTTTGTAACCGGGATAATCCAACCATGCACTGATCACTCCCAAATGCCAAACCACCTCTTAACTCTTCTCCTTCTAACACCATCCTCACCAACGTAGTACCTCGGATCCTCAACATATTCCTCTCCCCTCTCTTCAGCCTCCTTCTGTCTCTCCAACCGGTACTGCTTCCTCTTCTCAACCTCTTCCGCCTTCTTCAACCTCTGCTGCTGGTACTGCTGCGACGTCTGTTCCATGTGCATTTTGTAGACCTCAATGAAGCGCGACGAGGATTCAAAGGGATGGCGTAGGAAATCCTTACGCGTAGGAAGTAGGTGGCCAAAGACAGTCTTGGAGATGAAGTCCATGTACCATGCTGCTATTGCGAGGGAGACCAGTATGCCCTTTTAAAGATAGTGGGGTTAGCTTGAGGGGACGTTTGGAGAATCAGGCGTAGCGGAAGAGCGAGTGTTACCATTGTTATCCACAGATGAATTGCCCGATTGTGTAGGAACCAATGTGAGAATGTGCCTTCTGGACTCATCATATTGGGGTATTTCTTGGATGCCATGCGCTTCTTGTCTTCTTCTGATATCGGCGCGCCATAGATCTTGTTCTCTAGATTCCGGTTCGGGGCTCGTTTGCTATGCGATGGTGGTCGATACTTGTCGGGTTGTGGTATTACTGGCGCTCCCTTCTGTTGCTGTGCTTCTCGCCGTCTTCGGAACTCTTCTGAGATGCCTTTGGGAGTGATGGAGGCATGGCGGACACTCGTGGGTGAGGGTAGCGGGAGAAATGCGCGGGCTTGGGGTCGCAGGAGTAGAGGACCGCGGGGAAGGAGAAAACGTGGTATTGATTGGAGGCTTGCCATGGCTGTGGGCGGTGATGCTCGTCGTCTCGGGAGTCCGCAGAGTGATGAGATGAGGATCTTCAGATGCCGGAGAAAGCTCGGGCCGGCGCATACAATTTGTTTGGGCATCGTCGCATCTTTTCACACTTCCATTCGCTGCAACAAGTTTCTTATATCGATATCGCGCACGTACATGCGCTTCGGGTGTAAATGTCAGCACTGAAACCTCTCACAATACTTACGTTCGATCTGTTAGTGAAGATATGACGACGACTAATCGTAGGATAGTTCTAACGCCAATGTATTCCAGGTCGCGATGCCTTCTAAACAACCACCTTCATTCGGATCGCAAGCATACTGGAATGAGCGCTTCGCCTCAAACACGGATCCGTTCGAATGGCTCGAGGCCCCCAATGCCCTAGATCTCTACATCGTTGATTCCTTACATGCTACACCTACGCCGAAGCCGGAACTTCTCCATATAGGTTGCGGCACGTCACTACTATCTTACCATCTGCGCTCGCATGTAGACGACCCAATACAAATACACAACTTGGACTACTCGGACGTTGCGATTGAAGTCGGCAAGATTCGCGAACAGGAGATATATCAAGATCAGAATGTCAATGTCGCGTGCATGCGCTGGGACGCTGTAGATTTGCTCGACTACAAGTCTGTTATGCGCGCATGCAAGCCTACTACCTACTCCGTCATAATTGACAAGTCAACATCAGACTCCATTGCTTGTGCAGACGACGTCCGTGTCCCTTTACCGTACCCGTTAGCAGTCCGTTCCCATGAACCCCTAGACCTGGACTCCGCCAAATCATCCGAGCTTGTTCATCCTTTAGTGGTCATGGCTGTGAATTTAGCGCTCGTGACAAAACCCGGAGCGCGGTGGATAGCTCTGTCCTACTCTAGCGATCGATTCTATTTCCTAGATCCATATGCAACGGACTCGATACCTCAAGGTGTAGAATTCCCGCATCCTGGTGATTTGTGGAATATAGTGGGGAAGCGTGAGGTTGAGGACGCAGAATGGCAGATACGGAATGAGAAGAGAACTGATGCGGTGACACATAGGCCGAAGGTGTGCAATTTTGTGTATATACTAGAGAGGACTCATCTACCACTATTCATACGTGGAGAACACCTCTGATCAATTTACCATGCGTCATTCACAATACCAACCATAGCGTCTCTGCCAATATACAACCAGGATACAGACACCTCCAGCCATTTATCGTAACAAACACTGCCGTCTGTCTCGAAGTATTTCTCAAACGTCCCGCGCTGAACAAATTCGCATCTTTCATAGAAGCGCTTCGCTTTGATAAGAGAGACGGCAGTCTTCAGTAACAACCACTGCCATTCTTTTCCGAGCGCATCGCCTTCCAGCTTCTCAAGTATCAACTGCGCAATAGAATAATTTCTTTATTTTGAAGACTGACGACCTACTCATGACAACTGCAGGCTACCTTAGATAGGGATAGGTTGCCTGTAATATCGTACTGCAATCGGGCCTTTTATCTACGAAAGTTTCCACTTTGGTATAGGGCTAGCAGATCTAAGCATTTTACCTTATATTCTATCTGTGGAGGCCATTATCTCATTGGTCAAATGCAACTACCTTCAAGCTACAATTAGGCGTCGATCGTGAACCTCGAATTCATTCGACCGCTCCATCAGTCAGCTCTTTGCATCCGACATGGCACAATCACTTTTCCCAACACGACGATACACCTCTGATAACTTCATCTAGAGCTGCAGCGCCATAGTCCACGACCCCACCCGCCAGAGGATCTGCCTCATTTACCCACCCAATCCGACATATGGATACTACCAAAAGGGCGGCGAAACGTCGGGGAAGCGCGTCAAGAAGTGGTTGTACCCGAATTGTACGAGGAGACTGGGTATAGATGTCAGATCCTGCCTGTGGAATTATCGTTGCTAGAACGTTTGTTGTAGGCGATACGGCGGATGCTCCTGATGTGTCGCGCATGTTGCATAGTCCGATAGAGCCTTTCATGGTTATTATTAGAAATGTGAGAGGGGGTCAAGGTATCAAGATCATTTGGTGGTATGTCGTAATAATGGAAGAAAATGCTTTTGAAACTAAAGGGCCTAGTGAAGAGGGGGTTAAGACAGGTTCGTACTCCTAGGCTGAGGTCGAAGGATTACTGTCTTATGGGACGGGTCGAGAAGTGTTGCGCAAGGCCAAGGTACTCGTTCTGAATCTAGATTGATCATATTTGTTGTCCAGAATGTAAGCATGTAGTCTATTGGTAGACAACAGTACTGTTACGTGCAAAAGACAGACTAGTCTTCTTTCTCCAACCACTGCTTGCTGGCCTCGTAGGCTTTCGGGAAAGCATCATCCAGAGCTAAGAGCCTCTTGAATAGGCCCTCGTTTATGCGCTTAATAAAGTGCAGCAGTGACACGAAGATGAAGTCGGCATAAGAGACTACTTGCGAGTTAGTATGCACTGTCCCCCATCACGAGTTCAAGACATGTTGACTTACCAGTCTGGCCCAGAAAATACGGGCCACCGTTCTTCCTCAGCAGATCGCCCGCCTCCTTCGCGGGTGCTTTAGCCTTTTCCCAACACTCCTCCACATTGGCCTCTTTCCCTACTTGTTCCAGCTTCTTCCCAAACGTCTTCTCCCTCGTCTCGAAGAAGTATTCGGCACTCGGCTTGTTCAACAGCACTACCGGAACTTGGGGGAGACCTAAAGGCACGATTGGACCCATCAACTTGGGAATATGGTCCCTGATCTTTACAACGATGGGGTCATCGAGATGCAAAGAAGGACTTGGGAACTGCTTCTCGAGCTCGAAGACAATAGGCCACGAGTCCATCTGGTAAGTGCCATTCGCATGTTTGATGACAGGGCTGCTGTAGTCGGTGAAATAGCCAGGTGCGTCCTTTGGGTTGGGCGGAATGCCAAGAGATTTGAACTTGGGGGCTAGGTCAGGGTACTCTATCCATTCGGTCGTGTAGTCGATCTTCTTGTAGTTCAAAACCATGCGAGCTGCAAATTCATTAGAATGACTTGAGTACCATCGGTAATGTGAGAAGAACTCACTCTTCCACGGGTTCAATGACCACGCAGTGCCTTGTTTGCTAGGGAGATCGTACAAAACGACTTTTGACGACGACATGCTTGTTTGATTGTGGTGATGGATAGCTACGAGCAAGACGAATGTAGAAGCGATAAGAACGAGCCTTTTGAAGCCAATTGCCATCACGCCCTTCGATGTACCGTCTCCACAGTTATTTGTCATCTAGTGCTATGGGGAATACCTGAGGCTAGTCGGCGCGCAACCTCGTCATGCCGGTACTCTTGCAATGATGAATGCATTGCATGTAGCAGCAAAAACGATTGAAGTGTCTGTTTGGAGTCCAAGGATTGGCGGGTGTCCGCATAAATGTAAGCTGACAGTTTTGTCGAGCATGCGAGCCGCGGCCGAAGTAACACGCTCCTTTTTACTCGTCTACGAAGAGGTCACGACAGGTCCAAGGCTTTTTGCCCCCTCGAATGACTTCACTAGGTACACACCCGTGTTCAGGCATATTCTGCGACTTACTACAAGCTTTGCGCCTTGCGCTTCCCACGCTACCTTCCTGCAGCTGTACTCACCCACCTGCAGACTCACAAGGCTAGATGCGCCTCGATAAAACAATGTGCACTCAGCAGACCCCCGGAGTTAACAATAGGACTACCTATCGCTACACCTCTTGGCTCTGCTGTAAGACTTAACCTCCTGTTTTGTAGGATTAAGGATGAAGAGGGCCATGAGCTGAAGCACGCTTCCTCATTGGGAGCTGCTTCACGATAGGCGCCTGGTGAGTAGCAAAAAGACTCTTCCATCTTCTATTATCACACCTTGGTACTTTCCATCATCTTCTCTGTTCACCTCTGCGATCGATTCTCCAGTTGCTTCGCCTACCTTGTGCAACGCAAGAAGGCTTGCAGATGCGCTTGTTGCGGCCCCCAACCTTTCAGCCCCCAGAGCCCCCAATATTTTCCTCGATCGCCGCTCGGGAACGCGTCGGGAAGGAAGCGATAAGAGTGCCTTGTTGCGCTCCGTGTAAATAATTTTATTTCATCTACTTCGAATTATACTTGCGGCTTCCATAGGCAAGGCTTTACAAAACTACCCGAGAAAGCTCGTTTTCGTCTTCAGTCATTGGAAACCACAACCGCTACGTCGGTATTTCCGATTTCGCTTTCGAATGCGTATGTACAGCCTTACTCGCTACTTGGTTAGGCTAGATCCACCTAAAACGCTTGCAGCTTTCCGTCTAAGAGCACAAGAGATCTGGAGCGCCGCAAACCCATCTCTACAGTTGTGAAATAGAGGAAGCATAGCTGTAATACATCGTCTTATCGAAACAAAGGACGAACCGATGGACCACAATCGTACAGTCAGCGGCGGGCACTCCGATGAAGCGCCTTTGATAAGCTTAGCCGAACCGCCAGGCTATAACGATGGGGATGTAGCGATGCAACACGTTGACGATACATCGTACTCACCACCGATGGTCATGTCGCCTGAGATGATAGACTCCAAAGGCGGTGTCTACGCCACCCTGAATACTCCCAGCTCGACGTTTGACGTAGAAGACGGAACTCATCACCACCTACATGACAACAAACAAGTCAAGCGTTTCGATCACCATGAAGCTCGGAAGACGCTCCTGAAGACTGGAGCAATGAAACTCGTCGTAACACTGTTCTTCAGTGCAGCGATTTGTGTAACACTCAAATCATGGGAAGGATTTCGCGGCCGCATTGTCTTGTCCAATCTCGACGTTCGGATCTTCAACTCGCTCACGATTGGTCTGTCGCTATGTCTGGGTCTGAACATCTTGGCCTCGTTGAAGCACTACGCATCCGTATTTCGATGGTCTTTTCTTACCAGACGATACGTTAGTCTAGAAGTGTTCGACCTGATCCTACACCTGAGCTCGCTTGCCAAGGTCACGAAGCTGATGATCATCTCCTCGCCTGGATTTCGCGGCAAGACCTGGCTACGGAAGTTCAGCTGGTTCAAGGACGTCAGAGACGACGGAACCAAGTGGATGTGGCTTGCATGTCTAGCTTGGCTGTCTATCAACATCGGCTCTCAGATTTTGGTTGCGTTACTGAGTCTGTTCTGGCCGATGGAAAATTCGGATATTCCGCTCTTGTCCCGTGGAAACGTACTTGTTGCCGACTTGAACGCTTGGTACATTGATAATTCCCTACGTGTAATCGTAGATGAGGATACGCTTGTCAACGAGACGTCGCTGGAAGCAGCTTGGATGTTCGGCATGGAGGCCGTGACATACTCCAATTTGAATTTTACAACCCCCGAAGAGATGACAACCGATCTATCCGGCTTACCGGGCACACCCATCTACAAAGGCGACGGCGAATGGCATTATCGCTTCTTCAACCGTGACCCAATGCACCCGTGGGTGAATTACCTAGCCAGCTCCCGCAATATAACTGTCCGGGCAACGTGCGAGCAGCTTGAGGTAGAGAATGGCGTTTTTCATGAGGATCCTATGTACCTTATGGCAAGAAAGCCGGGCACCAGAGAATTTGTCCAGTACAACGTTACCGAAAAAGCTCCTGGATCCGTTACTTGGATGGCATCTGTTTATGAGCACTGCGGTCCAAGATGTACAGACTTCACCGTCATGCAACTGCCAGACGTGATAGGTGATCGCGTGAAGGACACGTCGCTGTTCCTCTGCAA
Source organism: Alternaria gansuensis (assembly GCA_009289805.1). Taxonomy (NCBI): domain Eukaryota; kingdom Fungi; phylum Ascomycota; class Dothideomycetes; order Pleosporales; family Pleosporaceae; genus Alternaria; species Alternaria gansuensis. The sequence goes on along the minus strand of WBOK01000093.1, from coordinate 127,455 downwards.
CAACACTCTCGGAAACGTGACATCCGGCCATGCAAAAGACGACATCACACCGCGCGACCCAGCCGACTTTAACGCAGTCTGGGGTAGCGATAACTTTGCTCGTATAGCCGCTGGGGCAATTGGCTGGACAGGCATCGCTTGGAATGGCTGGAATGACATACAAACGCGATCCTACAGCCAGGGCTCCAAATGGTCGCCAGCGCACGATATCACCAAAGAAGAGGTTGAAGACCTGCTAATGCGCTTCACGATCGGTGCCGTAGCCGCGTTCGATGACCACGGTATCCGCTACAACGTTAGCGGGCAAACCGTGGTTCCCTCACAGGGTCAGCAGCTCAATGTCGATTGGTCCTACATGTTCAGCATTCTGGGGGGAATATGTGTTATCCAATTCCTGGCACTCTGTCTGTTGGGCATATTTGCGAACCGCACGATTGTGCGTGATGAGAGCTTCTTTAGCATGGCCATGTTGTTGAACCCTGTCGTGGGTCGCATCAAGGGCGAGGCGGCTATGGTTATGAGCGGGGATGAGATCAAGGAGTCTAGGGCGCTGAGGTTCAAGAAGATCAAGTATGACTATCATGAGGGAGGAAAGGGCGAGCCGAATCGTGTCGCCATTTTCTTCGAGGGTGAAGATGGCAGGGAGAGTCGGAAGAGTTGGGCGGCGGGGAGTTATGGCTAGGTTTGCGGTAGATGCTCGTGCTTCTCTCCGCTTCCATGAATGCACCGATTATAGGGTTGTGCTTGAGCTTGCCATGGACTGGCCTAGCCTTCCTGGTGCGCACGAAGACATGGGGCAAGGCTTTTGTAATGCCCTCACATCTGGTGACGGGAAGAGCGGATGGCGTGCCGCGGCAACCATACAGCGCATGTATACTGCGCCTTGTTGCCATCCCATCGATCGACTCTTGCATGCCTGGCATCCTGCATCCTGCAGCCTCGTCCCAACTGCAGCAGCTCACCGACCGTCATTCACTTGCATTGATACCCCTCTAGTATTGCTGTTGCAGCCCTACACTCGCTCTGCGCATTGCTAGCTCGCACATGTCGGCCCAGCCCACAATTGAGGGGTAGGATTCTATAATGGTATGTCGATGCAGATGCCATGCCTCACAGCATGGTGTCTTTGTTTCGCACGTTCTGAACCTGTCACTAGGGTTGTTGCGCCTCACGCACGAGCGGCGACGACGGTCCGCCTGCTATCCGCGCGCATTCGTCGTCGCGCAACATCACGGCGCCGTCGACGCGACCAAGCTCCATTCCCTCACCACGCGCGTCACATGCGTCACAGGGCAACATACCCCCACCGCGGAGTCGCCCGGATGCCAACGACCGCCCAAACACGCCTCTCAAGCCAATCCCCCCAACTCAGCGCTCGCGCTTGCCTGATACGCTCGCGCCCATCACCACCAAGACCAGTAGCCGCGTCAAGCCTCTGACAGACTCTACAAGCCCGACATGGACACGACCGCGACTCGACAAGGAGCGCGGAGACTGGTGGGATACACAAGTCACGGGGTCGGAGCAGATATGGCGCGCTATACGGCTCGTAGTGCAGTATCTACAGGCTGGGGAGCTACAAGAGGCTCAGACTATGCTAGACGCCAATGACTGCACGTGTCCGACGGGACTGCTATGGCGAGGCGTATACGATGCTACTGGTGTTCAGTACAAAGTGCCTGAGTGGGTGGTAGTGGAGCCTGAGGGATTAGCCGAAGAAGGCGATGTGCACGGCATGGACGGCATGGACGGCATGGACGGCATGGACGACAAGGACATGACTGGAGATGCGAGCTCCAGCGCTGTGCAGGAGACGGTTGACGACCCGGTTGAGGACGAGTCCAACGGCCTTGTACGTGTGCGAGTGAGGACGAGCCATGACCAGAAGGATGTTCTGCTCGTAATGCGGATGAAAGATTCGGTCGCAACCATCATTGAAAAGCTGAAGCAGCAAGCAGAGGTACGCTCTCCCCTCTCTCCACTGCACAGCCCGCATAAAAGCAATTACATGGCTAACAGCATGCAGCTCGATCCCACCGTCATAATCCGTCTTGCCTACGGCGGACACGTCTATCAAGACAACGACACGCTCGAATCCCAGCCCTACTGGGACTTTGCCAACAACTTTATCCTCACCGCGCTCGTGTTTCAGTAAACAACTCATCTTTTGCATATCCGCATATCGCTCTCCTACCACATCCCAAAAAAAAGCTCCCCACCCGAATGCATGGGGATTCGTAGCTCATGCGGATTGTTAGGTCTCCATCTGAACACTTTGATTTCTTGCTCAACTTGCCCGTCTACTCATTCGAGGAGATGGGCATACGGGATCCAAACTTGGAGTCTTAGGCGGAGGAACTGTCTGACGGTAATGAGAACGATCCTCTTCTTCCTCGATCTAGATGGTCGGACAGTAGCAGCGATAGTGAGGTCCCTGACGTGGGGTGCATGACCTTTTTATGCGGTTTGGTACACTTGTATTGGGGGATTCGGCGGTGTCATCATTCTTCGCTGGAGTGAGTTTGATCAATGGCTTATTTGATACCCCTCTCTTTCGTTTCATTTTATTCCATATTGGCCGTGGGCACGGAATTCTTGTTCTCCATTGTCTCCGGCATCTTTTTATTTTATTTCTTGGATAATACTTTGGCTCGTTGCTATGGCGAGCTTGTAATTGTTTTGGATAGTTGAGGACCTGGCTTAGGTGTGGACCTCCCCCCCCCTGGTCAAATATAACCTCCGTTCTTGAACCTGGCTCCGTCTACGAATTGTATGGAAGGATGTGATGACTGTATTTTTTGCACAACCCCAGGTGCTACAAAACCGTGCAGCATGAACTGCGGATGGCTTGATACAGCTCACGAAGTAACACGCACTATCGAGTCGTATTCTCACGTAGAAATAAAAATAAATAAATAGAAGGTTAGGAAAATGTGAATCAGACTTTCAACATGGCGTATCCATAGCAGAAACTACCAAGGCGTGCATAATACCATGCCCGACTACATAACAACATCGACACCTCACTAATTCACTTGCTAGTCGATTCGAGTAAAGAGCAATGACAGTTTATTAAAGATTATTACGTCAATGTGTGCCCTAGTGGCCGCTTGTGTACTCCTTCTGACAAGGCGGTACGCAGAGGGTATCCGGGGGGTATTGCGCTATAAAAACAAGTTGCGTCCGAGATCCGCCAGTGGTATCAAAACGAGAGAAACAACTACAGTGGTATCAGTCTAACAAAAGAGTGCGCGTGTAATGATAGGCGCCATCAATACCACACGCATCGCGATCCACAAAAGAGAGTGACTATGAGTTGGTCCAGATGCAAGGAAAGAAAATAAAAATCAAATATGAGAGAGCTTATGTGAAGAAAACTTGATCCAAACAAGACGCCTGAATCCATAGTGCAAGATCCAAAGCAGATTTTTTGGGGGTATCAGAGTTGGTCGAGGAGGTCAAAGAAGGGATTTACGTTGTCTTTGCTTTTCCGTCATTCCGTCGTGGCTGTCGTTGCAAAGGCTGACGTCTTCCCACCACACCTCACGCAGTTGTAGCGACAGTCGGGTTGGCGCTTTTCGAAGCATCGGCCACGCTGGTCTCAGCGGGAACGTCACCCACAACCGGGGCAGTGGTCTCATCCTTCTTCTGCTCAACGGCAGGGGCAGCAGCAGCCTCCTCCTCGGCGACAGGGGCAGGGCTGGCGGCATCCTTCTTGTCCTTAGGCGCCTTGCTGCCGGTGGCCTTGGAGAGAGAACGGCCGAGGTTGCCGAAAAACGACTTGCGCTTATCTTGCTTGGGAGCCTCGGTCTCTGGTGTGGCCTCAACCTTGGTCTCAGCGACGGGGGCAGGCTCGACTGCCTGAACAGGCTCAGCGGCGGCTGGGGCATTGGTGTCGGCAATCTGGGGCGCAGCAGCGTCTACCCTGGGCTCAGGCGCAGGGGACTTGGCGCGGTCCTTGGATCCAAAGAACTTTCCAAACTTGAAGTGGTCCTTCTCCTTGGAAGGGGTGGATACGGCCTTTACCTCCTCAGGCTTGGCCGCTGGCTCGGTGGCAGCGGTCTCGGGAACGACGGGTGCCGCAACCTGAGCCTCCTCGAGAGGCTTGGAGGCTTCGGGGATGGTCTCGTTCTCCTTCACTGGGGTGGCGGCGAGACCAGCCTCGTGCTCCTTCTTCTCAGTAGTGGGCGACTTGAGCTTCTCCACGAAAGATCCGAAGATGGAACCACGCTTCTGGGGCTTGGGCTTCTCCTGGGTCACGGGAGCAGCAGTCTCGTCAACCTTGGTAGCCTCCTCAGTAGGGGCAGCGACAGCAGCGGCGGTGGGCTCGGTTGCGGTCTCCTCAGCAGGCTTCACAACATCGTTGGCGTTGACGGGAGTAGTAGCGGGGACTGGGATACGTCAGCACAAGCCATGTAGAACAACGGGCCAGATGAACTTACTCTCGTCCAGGTGGGGAACAACGGCAGGCTCGTCCTTCTTGCCCTCAGGCTCGGTCTTGACGGCCTCGTTCTCCTCCTTGTGCTCCTTGTCCTTCTTGCCGAGCAGGCCGCCGAAGAGGCTGGCGCGCTTGCCACGGGAGACGGAGCGAGACTTGCTCTTAGCAGCCTTCTTGCGCTTCTCCTCGTCGGAAGAGGAGCTGGAAGAAGATCCAACACGGGCAGCGATGGGTTCACCGGCGGCAGGTGTCTCACTCTCAGCGAGCTTGGGGGCAGCGTCCAAGCTCTTCTTGGGAGCGGAGGATGTAGCTCCCGCTAGCGCGGTGGGCTTGCCTGCGGCATGTTAGCCTACTGCAGCAACACGACCAAGATGGTCCACTAGTGCGGCCGCGACGCGACTGGAACAAAGTGTGCGAACGTACCAATCTTCTCCTTGGTCTCCTTGTAGCCCTCGCTCGACTCAATCGTGTCCTTGGAAGCCTTGGCCTCGGTGATGGCCTTTTCAACGGCGACGAACCATCCGTCACGCTCAGCAGCAGTCTGAGCCTCAAAAGTGTGCTTGTGGCCGGACATCTTGAACGAGAAGGCGACAGCGCCGTCCTTGGCCAGGTCGGTGGCATAGGCCTGCTGTGTGTTAGACGTTGATTCGGGCAGAGGCTTGATTGCAACATACCAAGTTGATGACACCGGCGGGGTGCTCCTTCTGGTCGGCGTGCTTGACGAAGAAAAGGAGACCCTTTCCGGTCTGGCTGGACCAAGCGACAACCGGGTGGGCGACCTCGGGCTTCTCGCCGCGCAAGAACTCCCTCAGGTTGTCAGCGGCCACTGGCTCCTCGCCGAACCAGAAGTACTTCTTGGAGAAGCGGAAAGCGCTGGGGGGTTGTGTTAGAAAACAGCCAGCATGGGGACGAGCGGCGGCACTCACTTCTTCAGACCAGGCGCCTTGTAGCCGAGCGCGCCGCTGTAGATGGGCTCAACCACCTTGTCCTCCTCTACCGGCGCTGCGGCCTCGGCCTCCGTCTTGGGGACGTCCTCGGTCTTGGGGGCCTCGTCTACTGGCGCGGCGGCCACAGGCTCGCTGGCGACAACGGGTGCAGGCGCAGGCTCAACGGTGCCCACGGCGCCAACCGCGGGGTGCTCAACCGGCTTGGGGGCGTCGGCGGGGGCAGACATGGTGGATGGTGGTGTTTGGGGTGGGATCGAAAGGAGGAGGGTTGTCGAGGCAAGCTCTATGTGTGGGTATTACAAGATGTACGGAAGGAGAAACTTGGAGGCGCGCAGAGTGCAGCGGCAGGCAAGCAGGCACGACCGTGGTGAAGATGCAACGGGCGGAGGGCAGGAGAGAGGGATGGAAAAGGGCAGACGGTCAAGGAGCGGGAGAACTTTAAGGTGCGGGCTGTTGCTAGGTAGGGGTTCTGCGTGCAGGCGGCAGGGGTGGCCGCAGCGAAATTGGCTCTCGCGGCTGCACTGGCACTGGCACGGCCACTTGGACGGACCCGCCTGCGCCTGCACGCAGCCCGCCCGAACTGCACTGGCACCATTCACCAACGTTATGCACCGCCGAGTCCTGAAACCGCGACCCGGTGCATCCAGCAGCACCCCCCCCCCCCCCCCCCCCCCCCGGCAGAGGGCGGATTCGCACGCTTCGCTCCGTGGGCCACCGACCCTGGGAACGAGGTCGCATGATCTGCCCGCCCCGCCCCTCGCCACGACCTGCTGGAGAGGATGCCGTCTGCGACTGTGACATGTCGGACCTCTCTGCTGGCTCACGAGACAGGCTTCGACGGCGCCGTTTGGCTCAGCCGTCGGCGACTTCACATGGCGCGACGGCTGATCGGGGCCATCCGTCAACAAGTCATCCATCACAGCGCTGTACATACTACATGCCTCTCGCACCATCGCGAGTATAACCGTGATCGGCATCGCTGTCCTGCTCCTCGAGTCTCACTCGACCAGAGCACAACTCAAGGCTAGACACCCTCCAAGCTTGATCCCAGCCTCCATAGTACAAAAAGCCGTCGAGGCCCTGGCGCCCAAATTCAAGCTGGCGAATGCAGCCGAAGAGACTACGTGCCGCCATCCTCTAGCTTCTATGGCGTTCACGCACCCTGACTTGCTTTTTTCCCTTCTCTCTTTCTCTTTACTATGCACTTGAATCCTGTCGACGGCTGCGACAACAACTACAACCAGTCCGCCAGCTTGCACAAAACAGCACGAGGCATTGATCATTTTATCGAGATTGCAGACACCGTCCCGCCACCACAGCGGTTCAGATGAAAATTGCGATACTCGGACTGACTCTTCAGAGTGGTCGCCTTCATTTCAGATCAGCCGACTAGGGCAATACCGGCTCAATCTTGCACTCACGTGAAAGGGGCGTCGACCACGGGCAGCACTACCGACTAGCCTGCCACATGTTAAAGCCCTCTGTTACGTATCTGTCGTATCAAGACAGTCGCCCATCTTCCAGCTAAACATCAACTCTGCACACTCTTGGACAGCTGTCAAACCTGAGACGCGCAAAAGAATTTCTGCTCACATGTGCATCCTGTCATCTCAGTGCTTGTTGCCCAACACCACGGTGCGCACAGGGCACTCGATAAAACTCCGCAGACCATCTCCCTGGCAATAATTATGACCGTATCCAATCCGCGTCTCGCTCACCGCCACAGGCACTCGGGCGCAAATTTGGCGACAAGAGGCTGACATTTACCGTGCGGCCTTGTGCCTGTCGTGAGCGACCTTGTGCGCCCACGTCATGTCGCGCTCCGTTTCAAGACTTTTGAAACGCTAAAATGCTATGAAGAGCGTTGTCCTGAGCACACTCCACCCAGCAATCAATATCTGACAAGCCACCATGACCGCATTTCAGGGCCGCGGAGAGCCCAATTGACCAATTCTATCCAGCATTGCATGGCAAGACGTGTGCATCTCCGTCCTCCCCGAAGCCCCCCCCCCCCCCCCCCGGGCGGGATCCACCACACGATTCAACGTCACTAGCGTGTACAAACTACTTTTACCACGAGCAAGCCACAACTGTGTGCTTGTTGACGGTGTGCTTCTCGTCCAAAATTTCGCACCACATGTCAGCTACATAAATACACCGTGTACACTGTCGACATGCACTTGGTGATCGAGTCAACGAAACATGGGGCCATCTCATTCATTCAACATCAGTGCCAACACACGGCTTACAACCGAGACAAGCCACCCATGCACCCTGTAAATTAGCATGACAGAGCCTACACAAACACCACATGCAGTCTGTAAAATACAGAAGAAGAAAAAAAAGCGGTCAAAATAAGCTCAAAGCAACGGCGCTCGACTGCCGCTGCAGGGCGGGAAAGGAGCGAGATACGCGTTGGTGGAGACGGCATCTACGATATCTGCCTTCCCCATTGGGGTGGGTGCGCTTTCCGTGCCTATTCCCACAACGTCATTGCTTTAGCCTTGCGGGATACTTCGTACGCTTCGTACACCTCACAGTACCTGCACAGCCTAGCCAAGATACCTTCGATCGAATTGTGTGGGGGTATCGATTGCTAAACTCAAGATACACACACATCCTACCTTTTGCTTTCTCCCTCTAGAAAGCCCAGTCCGACCTTCTCGTCTGCTCGCACACTGCTCTGCACGTTCTCTGTAGCGGCTCTCCACGCTCTTCTCTTCCTGTCCCTCCCATCAACATGTACCACGCGTTTGTATCCTGCAAAAGTGTCGCTGCTCGTCTCTCCACGCTGCTGCTGCTGTTTCTTCCTCAACATCCGCGCCTTGTCAACACCTTCGAGGACCAGCCTTCCCCTCATCTCCTCAGCGATAATGTCCTTTCTTGAACTACCCGGTACAATGACATCCCCCGCTGACCGTGACCCAACATCAATCTTCTTGTAATGCACACTCCACTCGCAGATACCTTCTGGTGCTCCAAAGCCGTCGATGCGCACGTCGAGCGTTGGAAACCCTATCAAAGTTTCTTCGCCCGTTACACTGTCTTTTCGAAAAACGGCAGGTAGCGTGAAACGCACATCGGCTGGCTTGAGTAGATCAAAGGCGGCCATGATGAAGCGGTATGGGCGAGCCCTGTCCAACCCCTGCATCTTGCTCCGATTCTGTTGGTATGTGGGCAGGTGGCGCATGTCGTCTTTCGAGAAGATGCGTAGAATGAGCGTGTCTTGTGTAAGAAGGTTCCGCAGCTGGATCCAATAGCGGCCATCGAAAAGCCGGTACGTTTCTCTCGGCCATGGGCGAGACACACTCCGGGATGGCGGGTAGACGATGTAATTCCCAGTATTTGCTCTCTCACTTGTATCGAGAGGTTGCCGCGTGAGCAGCCATTCTCGTGCATGTGGTAGAGACGGATTGATGCCTTCTTCTCGGTGCTTTCGCTTGTCAAACGGCGAAGGCTGATCCCAGGAGCGCCACCACACGCTGTAGACGCAGTAGTTCTTCTTGCGCACCCCGTTCCAGTGTCCGGGCTCCTCGTCTTCTTCGAGATCCTCAAGTTCGGGATAGATGCGATGGACAGTTGCGGCCAGCTGCCCCAGAGGTGCTTTAGAGCGGGGCGTGACTAGTTCTGCCACACGTTCCATCAGGCAATATGCTGTGTTCTTTGCTTGAATCTTGTCGACCTTTTTGGCTTCGCTATGGTTTGGACGGGGTAGTAGATCGGAAAAGGGAGGGAACCGGACCACGAGACAGCCTGTCTGTATGTCGAGCTTTATCAGGCACTTGTCAAAGAGTTTGTTTGCGAGGTTTCTATGTTGCTTGATGCGCTCTTGCATATGCTGCGAAGCCTCTACCAGCGACTCGACGCTCAGTGCCTCTGGAAGTTTGTGGTTCTTGTAGATATGCCGTATAGCGTTGCGGGACGTAAGCGTTCTGATCTGGTTCGTCTTGTCCTCGGCCCAAGCTACACCCTTCTCTTCGCATGTTGCGATCAATCTTGTCTTCTCAAACGTCAACAATGGCCGAAAAATCTGTATGCCTCCTTGTTCAACGGGGAACGGTATGTCCAGGCTGAGACTTGGCTTTTGATGTCTACCGCTGTGGTACACTCCGTATATACCCTCGCACTCTGGTATCCACTCTTTGCGCTGCATTGCTTGAAGCCCCGACCGCAGTCTGTTGTTCGCCAGCCTCATCATAACTGTCTCGGCTTGATCGTCTGCATGATGCGCCAGCATGAGACGTGTAATCTTCATGTCTCTACACGCTCGACCTAGTGCTTGGTAGCGGAGAGCACGCGCTTCGGTCTCGAATCGCTTGAAGTCCTTATGATCGAAGCCTTCGGGCCACATAAGAGGGAGAATGGTAGATTCCATGCCAACTTGACAAGGTTAGTACTTTGAAGGCTAGGGATATGTTTCGCATCTCACGCTTCGAGCGCAATTGCACTGCAACCCACTCCGCTTCCTCGGTGCTCTCAGGCCTTACTCGATGATCTACGATGAAACCATGAGCATTGGGTAATCGGGAGTCCTCTATTCGAGACTGTGTATATAGCGTAGCGAGTGCCATTGAGTCAACGCCCCCACTGATAGCAATGCCTATCTCGAACAGTCAGCCGCCCGTACTTGCAACAAGTACAGGCACAACTTACCCAAACGCTTCCTGGCTACATCATCACTCTGTTCCTCCTTCAAAACACCGGCTCGCATAGCCAGCATGAATTCATTATTCCTAATGGGCAAGCTTCTCGTCGAATTCGCCCGTCGGAATATCCTAGCTCCATAGCTCGATCTTGCAGTATGGTAACAATGCCCGCATCCGAGGACATTGCTTCTCCACATAAGAAGCACTCAAGACGCCGATGAACTGGCAAGAACGAAAAAGCAGATCAAGGAAAGAATGCGAAAAGCCGAAGCAACAACTAACCAAAATAGTTACTGGTTCAGGTAATGCGCGAGATGCGAAACGTTCCGCAGCTTGGTTCCGAGGCAAGTGCACGGACATGGAATTTTCTGGAAGGGCAAAGAGGAACATGTTCATCTTCTGTGTTTAGCTTTCAAACCGACATCTTCCTTCTTATCTCTCTACAAGCCAGCGCAACTCTAGTCTTTCTTGATTCTTTTCGCGATCAACCCGGGTTCCTGTAGTCTGTCAAAATGGTAAGCTTTCGCCTTTTTTTTTTGTTCAATCAATCCACTTGCCATTCCCAATTTACACAACCACAAACCACCCCCACCACATATCTAAACCTCTACACAAACACACACAGCTCCAAGCTAACCAATTCCTCCTCAACAAATAGTCGGCAATCAAATCCATCCGCAGCATCGCGCCCCTCCTCGACCGCATCCTCGTCCAGCGCATCAAGCCCGAAGCCAAGACCGCAACAGGCATCTTCCTTCCTGAGACAGCCGTCAAGGAGCTCAACGAAGCCAAAGTCCTCGCCGTCGGCCCCGGCGCCCTCGACAAAGATGGAAAGCGCGTCACTCCCAGCGTACAACCCGGCGACAAGGTCTTGATCCCGCAATTCGGCGGAAGCCCCATCAAGGTCGGTGACGAGGAGTTGAGCCTATTCAGGGACCACGAGTATGTTTTTTCTCTCTTCTCTTTCTTTCTGCCCCGTATACTTGCATTCCATGTGCTTTGAAAAGAAAGAAAATATAAATAAATCGTGGAATAGATGTGCTAACGTTTTGTGTGTGCAGACTTCTGGCTAAGATCAACGAGTAAAATCGGGTACATGTCGTTATCTGTTTGTCAACACGACTGTGAGCAGAGTGGTTTGCGGGCCGAGACAGGCTGTATTCTCGTATCTTGTACCATTACCACCCAAACATTTACGAAACGCGAGACGCTAGCATAACGGCCGGCGTTCATTTGCCATATCATCTGGCTTGGGGACAATCTGTTTTGGAAAGCGTTGGGGGGGGGAAGACAACAAATAAAAGAAGAATCTCTACTCTATCTCGCATCTGACCGTATTGACAAGATTAAAAGATCAAGTTTGCATTACTCATGAATCTATGGAATTGTCCCAAACAACGTATACATTAAGAAGCATCCCCAAGGATGTTCAGCGCCTTCTGACCCTAATCGGCACTCAGACGTACCAACGCTTACCATGCCGAGTTCCCACCACTGCCCCACTGCCTTCCACTACCTTCTGACGGACCTTGACCATATGCTCCACCCTGGTCATACGCGCCATAAGATCCTGGAGGTGGCTGCTGAGCCGGTGGTTGCCCATAGCCTCCGGGCCCAGCATTGTAGTTCTCGTAACCTTGCTGGTAGTTTGTGGGAATAGTATAGCTAGGCTCTACACCTTGACCTCCAGAGTACTGACCCTGACCCCATCCGTATCCACCAGAAGGTACCGCATTGCTGTACTCGGCAGGCGGCTGGTAAGCTTCACCTGCGTAGGAGGACTGGTAGGGTTGGAAAGCAGCCCACTGCGAGGGCTGGGGTGATGACGACGGTTGGTATGGTTCCGGTGCTACGGAAGAGGAAGAAGAAGCAGAGAAGTCATCGCCCACATCGCGAGTTTTTCCAGAACTACTGCCGAAGCTGTTGAGCATACCGCCGAGAGGGCCGGGAAGCTTGCTGGTCAGGGAACCCAAGAGGTCGTTGGAACCGCTGGACTGTTGCTGGCCGTGGTAGCCACCTCCATGACCACCACCACCTCCGTGACCACCGCCACTGCCATGACTGTGGCCTCCGAAGCTCGACATGTTCACCGCTCCATGGCTGTGACCCGTAGAGTGATCGTGATCACCACTGTGATTGTGCCCAGACTTTACAGATTCTGAAGACAAGATTTGGTTTAGATCTTTTCCGTGGTAATTATGGGCCCATTGCTTAACAACCTCAAACATGTTGTTGTGTACCTCGCAGTGCGGGTCCCGAAGTGCTGGGTGGTGGAACACACGCATGCAGTCGTTCAAAACCTCGTCGACAGGAACATCTGGGTGGTCCCAAGCGTATATCACGCGAGGCGCAACGTACTGTAGGATTGCCACGGCGACTTGACCAGCTGGAGGGTTCAGGACGTTTGAGAAGTGATCCTTGGACAACATGCTATGCGTTGGGTTGGTAGATCTAGGGTCCGTCCAGACTTCGAACTGGTGCTTGGCTGCTGCGTCGATGACAGCAGAAGAGCCGCTCTTCAGCTGGGATGATGCTGACTTGATGATTGGCAGAATGAAGGGCGCAAGCAGCGACATTACAAATAGAGTCACGCGCTCGGTGATGGTCTCGATCAGTTTCTCTAGGCCAGGAATCTTGGAGATGATTGCCGAGATGCTGCGGACAACATTATCGCGGAAAACTAAAGGTGGTTAGCTTAGTCTTCAAGTTCCATGTCTGTGAGAAACCTTACCTAAGATAGGGTAGATCTTTGGAATGATGGTGGCTGGGTCAGTATTCGTCCCTGGAATGTCTGGTCCTGGTGGTCCGCCCATAGACCCAGGTGGTGCATCGAAAGCATTCGGTCCAGCTCTAGAAGAACTATAATCACCGTAACCTCCGCGTGTGTTGGCTGCAGCCTGGGCGTCCGACGAGGCCTGCAGATCTTGTGCTTGTCTGATGAGATCGCCAGTGCCTGGAACTTTGTTCAAAACCTCAATGAGACCACCACAAGCGTCGGACTGGCCTCCAAGCCCGCTTCTCTTTCCACTAGCATTGCCAGACACTGCATCTACAAGAGCAGTATTCACTTCATCGATTTCAGTCTGAGAAATGTGGTCATTAGCCTCTCCGAGCACCGAGTGGAAGAAGTCAACACCTCCAAATGTGCCAGTTACAAGCGGATAGGTGTGCTTTCCACGAAGGTTGATGCCAGCTTGTACGCCCACGTGAGGAAATACGTCGTGGTAACCAAGCTCGCGCAGTACCAGCTCAGTGTAATTGGTATGGGCTCCGAAATCTTCCAGGCAGTGCAATCCCTGGCCCAAACAACGAAGCGCTTCCGACAGGTCTTCTTCTCTTCCGCGTTGACCTGATGATCCGTGGGTATAAAGTCGGCCGAAGTGGATGGCGCGCGCAAAGGAGTATTTCACATATCCGGTCGATGTAGCCCAGTTACCATGCTCGTTCGCGATGTAGTTTTTCATACCGGTGTTTGGATCCACAGCAAGCTCAGCTTCTGACACTGGACCTCGGAGACGAGGGTCGTATTTTCTTGCGTCCTCATTGTCGGCATAGTCCTTCTTTGGGGATGTTAGTATCAAAACATATGTACGTGTGTAGATTGGAGCTGCCTACCGGATTATCTAGACTTTCGTTAGTACGAATTAAGCCGAGAAGGTTTAGGTTCGCTTACCGATATGCTCCTCGGGTCTGTAGACACCTAGTCGCTCGGCTGTAACTTCGAACTCTCCAGTTGCGTAGCCAAATGACATGAAAGATAAGACCCAGACTAGAACACGAATGGTTTCGCCCTACCCACAGTAAGCTTACTGGCCCGCGAAAACGCTTCTACCGTCTTCACGTACTTGAACTTTGGCCAAGGTTCCAACATCAACAGCCTGGATCTGTCAGCGAGTTTCAGTTTCGCACAGTTCGTTGCACCTACTTGTGAGTAATCGCGTAGCCAGTTGCCAAAGTACACACGCTACACAAAAGGTCAGTCACCGGAATCGCAACAGCGTCACCATTCGGACAAACCTTGATCATATTACTCTTCCACTTATGTCCTTTCAAGCAAGCGACTGTCGCAAGCATGTCTTCGATATCGCCATGGCGCCAGTTCTTGCCCTCGATCTTTGAAATAGATGCGATGTTCCCGGCACCGAAAGCATCTGCGCCGGCGGGGAGCAGCACAAGTATCGCAATAGCGATGAGCAGCACATACTGTGAGGAGACTCCCATGGCTGTGATGTTGAGAGGGAAGTGAGGAGTGAGGTGGTGTTATAGAGAAGCGCAGTAAGAGCCTAAGAATGACTATTTGCGTGCCATGGAGTCAGCTGTTTGCAATTACGGATAAGCGGCTGTGCAAAATGACGTGTGGCGTCGCGGAAAGGAAAGAGGGGTCTACACGCTCATCAGCACCAATAACTTTGCCTGTTTATCAGACTAATGCATTTCTGGATACTGTATGTTTATTTTAGTTTGATACCCAGGTATCCATCTCTATGAGGCTTTGCTGCATGACACGAATGCATCCGATTGCGCCACACTGCCCCGCTTAATGTGTGGGTGATGTGTTGGAGGGGTTGGGCGCAATGGCAATGACGCGCATCCACCTCGGAAGTCCCATCCAACTCAACACATAAATGTTTCGCATGCGCTTGTTTTTAGCCTACTACAATAGAGAGTAGGAAGAAGCCTACATGTATTGATAGACGAGGCTGGAGTAAACAAGGCTATTAGTATTTTTATTATTTCCTTATTTACGCAGATGCATACTGCAAGAGCAGTTCATTACCACTCTGCTATCATTAAAGGAGGGCACGGTTTTCCACTTTGCCATCTCTGGATGCACGTACCTTATCACAGTTCCCAGAACTGGTACCCTACTCAAGACGTAATCTACGTGGCTGACAAGGTAGAAGAGGCAGTAATCGCAGACGCAGTCGTGGTAACAACATGCAAAGTATGTATAGCAGCAACTTATAATAGAATTCAAAACATACTAGAGTTAAGAAGGTCTCGCTGTTAGACTCGAAGTGGAAGCCAAGATAGAGGGTCACTTGTGCGGGTTGTTGTGTTGTTGGCATATCTGGCGATAAAGTCTTTAATAACCACTACGCCTATCTTGTATCGGCACATTGACTCGAAGCCCACTGATACCAAGGAGCTGTCCTGGATCAAAGGCCAATACGCTGTATCCAGGTATTGGGTGAAGACCTTCGCGGTGCTGAGACGAGCGGGGGGCTAATATGGATACTAGAACGCAAGATGATGGGCTGAGCGTGAATGATGGGTTTGGCATATGTGAGGATTGGGTCGACACAGAGAGGAAGCGTATGTATGATGATGCGCAGAGGTCGGAGGTCGAGATGAAGACTGAAAGGTAAACGGCGTGACAAATCTGACGAAGCACGTTCAGCCGGTGATGTAGCTTCGACAAATCAACCGATAGGCTAGCCAAACCAGTCTGACTACTCGTTTGTCGTTCGCTTTGGAGTACATCTTCGTAGTCGAATTGCGCACAAAACCAGACATGAGCGTTTGCTCATACCAACCCTTGACACCACAGTTTCACGAAAACACCGGTTGGACACGGCTTCATGCACTTCATTCTGGCAGACTAGCAGCATGTATGCAAACCTGTGAAAAGGATGTGTAAGCCGCACAGGGCAATCGTTGCTTAGTTTATACCTCGTCGCTCTCATCATATCGACGATTACACAATAAGGTTAAAGAGAAAGTGTTGCTCGCCGAAGCCAATCTAAGCAACCATAATGTATGATGACAACCAACAGGAGGGAAAAAAAGCCCTTACTAAACACGATCTGAAGAAACGCCCTCGCTAATGCAGAAACGCCCATGATAGAATGCCCAACCAACGGTAGTTATACGTAAAGAGACACCGTCCGACAAAAGGAAGAAAAATGTGGGCTAGAAACTAGAAACCCGTGTCAGCGTCCTGTCCAAGCTTCCCAAGAGACGTCAGCGGGAAGTGGAAGGAAGGAAAGAAGAAGTGTACAGTCTTTGGGTCGTCAGGGCCTGTACTATAATAGGCCAGGGTGTGAGGTAAAAGTTAAGCAAAGCATCTCTCAAGGTTCAGAGAAGTTGAATTGTCGGAAAGGTGTAGCTCCCGTAGTATAGGTACCAGGTGAGGGACTGGAGGGACTGACGCCGGAGCCTGTTGAGGAGGTGCCTGGAGTGGATGTACCATTTATAGTGGAATCGAGGCTGGCCCTGTGTAAGGAAAGGCGGCGAGTCACTATGCACCATCAGCCAACACCGTCAAAATCTTTGACGAAGCATGGTAATGAAGGCGTCAGGGATTAGTTGTAGTTGGAGTTTTGCCTACTACTTTGCGGTGTTCCGCTGCTTGAATTACTATCACTTGGCGTTGCTGGCTCCAGACTGAGCTGGGCGCGGAGCGTCATGATCCATTCATGTTGAAGCAGCTCGACAGCACTGGCTCGCTTATTCGGATCGCGATCGAAGCACTTCTTGAGGAAGTCGATACCAGTGTCGCTTAGTTGCTCCTTGGATGGCAGTTGTGGTGGGTCACCCTGGGCAATGTGGTACATGATGGCCCACTCGTTGTCCATGGAAGCCCAAGGGCGGCGACCCGTAGCCATCTCGAGAATCACGCAACCAAGCGACCAGATATCGACAGCACCGTGGCGACCCGTGCTTCCACCCCGAATGACTTCAGGGGACATGTACATTGGTGTTCCAGTCATGGAGCGTTGGCGGCCCTGGCGGGTGGCATTGTGTTCTGCGGCGAGGGTTCTACCCTGGCGAGCAATAAGTTTGGCAGCGCCGAAGTCGACGAACTTGATTACTCCGTTGTGATCGAGTAGGATATCTATGACGTGTTAGCGAAGGAGAATGAGGATATACTTCGGAAGCCGACTTACTTTCAGGCTTAATGTCGCGGTGCACGACACCAGCGTCATGTAGGTAGGCGAGACCCTCCAACATCTGAAGCGCGTAAACCATGATGACAGTCTCGTCTTCGATTCTTCCATGTTCAAGCAGTCCAGCAAGCGAACCGCCAGAGCAGTATTCCATGAAGATGTACACCTTATCTCGATGTGGTTCGATACCGTAGTAAGACACAATGTTCGGATGGTCGAGCACTTGTAGTACTCCCATCTCGTCTCTGATCTGAGCAACAATTGTAGGGATGAGCTGTGGATCTTGTAGACGGATTTCCTTTACGGCCATGAGGTGGTTCGAGTCGAGGTTCATGGCGGCGTAAACGGATCCAAATGTACCTCCACCGACGAACTGTCCTTGTTGCCATCGAAGTGTGACATTTGTCGCTGAAGAAGACAGGTAGGTCAAAGCTCGATCGGCTTCGTTAGAGTCTTCCAGCACCCTACCAAGGGCTTGACGTTCAGCCTCCTTGTCTTTGCGGAAAGAGTCGATCTCCTCAAGCCTTTGCATCCACTGCTGTTGCGTCATCTCAATGGACTCATCGTCGTCCTTTGCGTTCTTCGGATCTAGCAAGCTCTTCCCAGCAATAGCGTTCAGGCGCTGGCGCTCAGCTTGAGCTGCGATTGTGGACCTCGCGCCCATGATGTCGAAATGGGAGATGAGGACGGACATGCAGCCAGCTACCTTGAGTCGCAGATGCGAGTATTCTTCATCGCTGATGGAAAGTATGTTCTGACCGCGAGTCATCATCATGGCAAACTCCAAAGCGACAACAGCCCATCGGAATGTCTTTCGGTCCGAAGCGATGCAGTCATCGCAGATGAAGCTGACCCAGTCCAGTGCTAGTCTAGTCAGCTTGATGTTGTTCATCGCCCTCCGGTTGTAGTCCAGGTAGAGAACGGAACGTTGACCGAATTCAGTCGCATAGGCGAAGCAAGTCTGGATGAGATCCTGGCAGTCAAGACCCACTGTCTGCCTGCGAACAATCTCGACGCTGTCCATGATGGTGTTGGACAGCTTGTATGCCGTCTTCTTGATCTTCTGCAATTCAGCATTGACACGTGGAAGATTGGCGCGCTGCTCAATCAGGGTGGTGAGTTCGATCCCTATTGACGACAGAAACGACATGTTTGCATTCGCTAAGCGTTGCTGGGAACCATCCGCGACAAGCCTTAACCGCCCAGGCTTGAGATCGAGATGAGGTTCAATGATGTTTGCTGACATCTTCTTACCAGGCCAGTACAGGGGCTGCTCTGGTCTGATGATCAAGACATATGGGTTGGAGGGGTCTTCTGGAGCTTCTTCCGCATGGTAGCAGGTTGTGAGAAGCGACTGAATATCGTTCGGTCGGTCTAGTGCGGTCGGTGATGCAACGATGTAGATGCCAGTATTGTTGCCGCCAGTTGTTTCGACGAGGAAGTGGCCGGTGGCGACCAGAGACTCGTAAAGTTCCTGTAATTGTTCCTCGTCTAGGTCAATGTTGTTGATATTGAACTCTGTACAGTTCTCGAATCGCTGTGTGAGGATCCTGGAGAAACGGAACAGCTTACGCTGTCGAACACGGACGGAATCTAAGATCTGCTTGTATCGCTTTTCCATCTCGGACCCCGTGAGCTCGTCTGGCCGACGCTGCAGCTCTCGCTCAAAGTGGGCGCTGAGACGAGTGAGCGACTTGGACGTAAGTACACTGAACTGTTCTGCGGTCTCAACGTCGCCGCCTTGGAGCTGTCGGCCGAGCTTGTTGCAAAAGTCCCACTCCTGTTCCAAGATTTCAGCCTCCTTGAAGGTGTTCTTATTGGCTGCCAGCTTCCAGTTCAGCATCTTGAAGTAGAACTTGAGGGCGTCTAGGACGATCAAGTCGAAGTTTTCCTCGATGCACGGAGGCAGATCCCAGCCAGGCTCTGGTCGGGAGATGATCATATAGCTCTCCTTGACCTGGCCAGCCATGGCAAGCAGGATCTGAAACTGGGCAATCATTTGTTCGGCCATCATGACGCCCTGTTGTGATGGGTCCTTGATCTTCTTGGCGTACGATAGTCGGACGCGGATAATCTCCTGGAGGAGACGCGAGGGGAAGTTGATGAGGGTGAGCAGCTCCTCGATGTACGGGGGAAGATGTCTCTCTGCGAAGCCTTGAGCGTTGGCGATGAGCGTGGCCTTGGCCTTCTGGATAACCTTCTCGAGAGGAGCCAGCAGGTTGGTGTCGCCCTGCAGTGACTTGAGCCCATCCTCCTTGAGTATTCGGTCAATAAACGAAGAGTCGTCAGACAGATGGTGGTCCTGGGACGAGCGCGGGCGGGGCTTGGTGAAGTCGAGCTCCTCGTTGCCGACCCATTTCTTGAGGATGGACATCTCGGTGTTGATGAGGGCAATGGTGTTGTGCCAGGCGATGACAGCGTCACATGCGTCCTTGTAGGGCTGTGAGGCTGCCCGTGGGTACGCTGCCTCGAGCGCCTGCCGTGTGGGGTAGACGCTTTCCACCTTTTCAATCTTCTTGACAATGTCTTCGACCTGCTGGGCTGCTGTCTGGCCAGCCTCGGCCTCTCCTCCGACCTCGAACGAGATGATGCTCTCCAGGTTGGCCCTGATCTTGCTGCGCGTGTCGTCGACGATGCGCCGTTGAGCCTGCAGCGAGCGGCCGCAAACCTTGGCGCGAATGCCCATCCAGATCTCAGCCTTCATGGTGCTGTCGCCCTGCTGCTCGGTGCTACCGATGAGGCGCTTCTTCTCCTGCTTGACGACGTCGCCCGTGAGCACGCTGGCCAGCATCGAATGCCACTCGAGGCGCTCACGATTTGCGGGGATCTTGAGCTCCTCAATCGAGGGCTGCATGTCGTCGTTGCCATAGTAGAGCAGGGTTTCCTGGTCGTAGGGGTCGTTTTCGACATATTCGGCGGTCGAGGGGGATTCGTCGTCCGTCTCCGAGTCGGTGCTGTAGCCCAGACTAGGGGTGCGCAGGGCCGGGTCGAAGAAGTCGTCCTGCTGGTCTTCCTGGCGGATGCGCTGGACGTAGGCCTTTTCCTGGGCGCGGTACTCGGCGTTGGGGTTGCGGCGCGAGCGCGTGGCCGAGTTGTTGCGCTGGCGATGTGTGTTGGAGTTGAGGGAGAACTGCTGCGGGCGGCGGGCAGGCGCATAAGCGTTGCTGGGCGTGCGGACAGCGGACGGGCGTGGCCCTCTTGTCGACGAGTTGGAACCGCTGCTGCCGTTGGTCGGCGTCTGCGTGGCAGGCGGCAGGTCCGTCATGATGGCGGGACCGCGAGAGCGCGACGACGAGGCGTTGCTGTTCCACGAGTACTGCGGCTCGCGCAGAGGAGCTACTTGGTCGACTCGGCTGCTGCTGCTGGCCTGCTCGCCTGGGGAAGCAAAATTGTACTCATCGATGCCAGCCGCGCCGCCAAGGTGGGCTTCGTGATCGGAATCGCCAGAGGAGCCCGATGAGCTTTCCACGCGCTGGGGAGGCTCGGGGGCGTTTACCACTACCGGCTTGGACACGTCGGCCATGGCCATGTCGTTTGGCAGCAGTGCGTTGTGGTGAGCTGGGTTCGAGAAGCGCACGACGCCTCGAGCATGGCTGTTCATCTTGGTCGACAAGACGGGCGGCTTTTCCCTCGGCGGAAGGGATCTGCGTATAAACCTGTTCGCGGGATGCTGTGGCTGTGCAAGACGACGAGGGCAGAGATCAGAGACCAGAGACCAGAGACCAGAGAGAGAAAAGAGATGTCCGATTCACTGCCCAGCCGAGCCTGGCCTGCTTCCGGCTTTTCTTGCCTGGGCGCCTTGAGCTGCCTTCCACGCACGGCTGCCCCCGTACGCTCCTAGCCTCTGCTCAACTCCATCGCCCTTTCCGCACGTCGTTCATGTCGCCACCCGTGGCGCGTGCACTCGCCTACGCTAGCGGCTAGCGGCTAGCGGCCTTGGCGGGGCTTGCCCATGTCAAATGCTCCCTGCGGCCCCCGGGTACTGAAGCCACCCATCTCCGAAAGCAGCCCTACCCCTAGATGATGCTCGGGAGATCAGGGTCCAGCCAATTCTACACCTCCTATTCAGCGGCGTCGTCGTTCTGAAGCCGACGTTTAAATCCCACTAGAAAGGGTCTAGGCCTCCGGGCACATTAGACCACGCAGTAGATAGCCGTTGGAGGCTCGGCAGCCTGCGTCACTTCGAGTCTCACTACTTCTCTGCCAGACAAGACACTACGCATTTCTTATGCCGAAGGAACACGTCGTCTCGCAGGCTCATCCATGTCGGCATGATTCAGAAAAAGAAAACATGCGGCGCCAGCGATGATGACGTCGTCCATGTCTCTCTCACGTCTGGGGAACAGCTCAGCTCCATCAATGCTTCTTTGAACAAATACACATTATCGTCCTATAGGACCGCTTCACTCTGCACACCCCCGTGCTGCATGCAACACCCCCTAGATATCCTTCTTCGCCAACTTGCTCTTGTGTCTGATCTGCTTGCCCCAGTGGTAAAGCGCAAATGGGATCGGGATAAAGGCGATACCCAAGAACGCCAACAGACTACTCGCCCAGTTGATGCCCAAGTTTTTATACATTGCTGTGGCGAACAGCGGGAAACCAGCACCGAACGAGGACCTCATCAAGTCGTTGCCCGCCAGCACACTAGCGACCGAGTCTGGATAAGCGTCCGATAGGTAAGGCAAGACTGCTTGGAATAGCGTAAAAGCCGCGATACCAAAGAAACCCGATCCGATGATCGGTAGAATCCAGTGCACATCCGACCTAGACGTCCATCCAAACCAGAAGAGACAGATGGGTACGAAGAAGCAGCCGACCATGGCGGGGATAAGGCGCTTTTCAGGCTCGATGTTGCCATTCTCATCGAATTGCTTCTCCAGGTAGTAGTAATTCCACGCGAAGAGAACCACGACCGCAACCAGGGTGCCAACGAGGATACCAAGGAACGTCACGCCCTCAAGACCAAGGTTGAAGCCGTACAACCCTTCAAACACCAGGGGGAATGATTCGAACCAGATGTAGAGTAGACCATAGATGAGCGCAATGTACAAGTTTAGTAGGAACACGATGGGTTCTGTAAAGTTGAGAGTAATAGGCTTGAGAAGACTGATGTTGACAATCTAGCACAATATCAGCAACGCATGAATACAGTGGAAGGCTTATCACACTTACGTCCTTTGCTGACATATCAGCAGACACGATGTCCGCCTCGCAGGTAAGACGATCGTCACCCGTCAACCTCTTCAACCTTTGCGTCCTGCGGTGCAAGATGTTTGGTGCGCTCGTCTCAGGCAGGAAGAAGAACAGGAATACCCAGCAAAAGCCCGACAGCCACATGAGCTCCCAGATGGTCCATTCCCAGCCTTCGGCCTGAACTGCGAAGCCACCAACAAGAGGACCTAAAAAATCACCAAGTCAGTGCATTTCTCACATGCAGTTTGTGTCTTGGAGTTCTTACCCAGCACAGGACCGCAGATCGCTCCAATTCCCCAGACCGCCAAGCCATACACTTGTTTCTTGGGTCGATACATGTCGGCGATGGAAGCACCTCCTGTCGCGAGTGCTGGTGAACCGAAAAATCCAGTCAAGAATCGGAAGGCCAGCAGCATGCCAAAGTTGATGGAGAAAACGGTGGGTAGCTGAAGAAGGACAAATATGACTGATTGACGTTCATGTTAGCATGCGATTTCTTCGGCATAACCGGATAATTGCACTTACGAAGAGTGATGATATACACCCACAGACGACCAATCTGTGGAATCTCGCTCATAGGCGACCAGATAAGAGGCCCAAGACCATATCCAGCAACATACATCGTCAAGCCCAATGTCGCAGGAACCTGAGCGACGCCGAACTCTGCCATGACGCCCATGATACCGGGCGTGTAAATTGCTGAACCAATGTAAACCGAGAACGTAAGGAAGCAAATCTCGAAAGTAACAAAGTATCTCTTCGCTCGCGACCAGTTTCGTGGGTTCTGAAAGAATCATCAGTCCATGTCATGGGTCTCGACGCCATGCAAATATACCTGTGGATCGTCTGGTCCATACCAGTCAATAACGTGAAGGTCCTTGCCCTTTTCAGGATCGACCCTCACACCGCTTGCCTCGTTGACCCTAACGCCTAATGTGCGCGAAGAAGTTTCAGAGTCGTGTCTCTCCCGACTCCTTACTCCAGGTGCCCGGGTGAGTTCGTCGATTTCGTGCGAGTTCTCTGGCGGTTGTGTAGATCCATGGTAGGCGGCGTATCCAGACTTCTCATGACTGACATATTTCTTCCAGATCTCAGGGTCCTTCTCTTCAGGATATTGAAGGTATTTGTTCCGCGTCACAAGTCGAACAATATGGCCGAAAGCTGAGTCGCGGATGAGGTCAAGCATGATGCTTACTCACAGGATTTGGCAGCGTGGCAAGACGAGCCTGGAGTAACAAGAGATACGTTCTTTACCAAGCCATGGCATCGAATGCTTAAGTTCGATACCCATATGTGACATCATAATCGATATCAGTGCTGGCACAAGGGCCTAAGCTTATCCGTCCCCTGGTGCCGCACTGGGGATACACGGATGCCGAAAATGACCCTTGTAGTAGCAAAGCCAAGAAAAATTGCGGCTCAAAAAGCTTAGCTTGACGCAATGTTTGCGTTGATGACATTTTCAGACGAGGCTATCGACAAATCAATGACGATGCTCATCGGTAGCGATCGGCGCCGGGTATGCCAGATCGTGTGCAGAGATCTCTCGTTATACCGAACTCGTCCGGAGGTGGTGTATCTAGAAGACCAAATGCGCTAGCGTTGGGTGAATGGAGGCCTTGGAATAAGAGTGCATTTTAATCTCCAAGGTTTCTCGTGGTGTTCTGGATTCATGGTATCCGATGTGATATCGTCCATCTTTCGTGAGGAAGTTGCGGATGGCTAGAGCCTCAAATGACTCATGCGCGCTGCGAATCCCTAGATCCATGACTAGCGCAGCCGCACGCACAGGAGATGGGTACTCCCGGATGCAGGTAGTATGCAGACATATGTAGGACTGCGACGACAAGGTTCAAGATCTTACACGTATCACTGGTACGATCAATGAGCATTTCTACTGTATATCCAATGCACATATGCACAACGAGCAGATGTTCTCCACTTGTGACCTGCTCATGACATCCATGATCCATCAAGCCTCTAGGCCATCCACTGGCTCAAGACCTCTTCGTCTACATCGCGCACCAACACATGCACGTGCTCCAAGCTCCTCACACTCTGCAGGTTTGTCGTATTCTTGAACCAAATAACCTTCCTCCCCTCTTCCAGCTCCCCTGCCTTCTCCCCAAACTCTCTCCTCACAAAATCCTTGACCATATCCCTGCCCACATCGCTCAATGCACCCTCCTTATCCACCGGTAGTCGCTGCTTCAACCACACCACAATGTGTCGAATACCAGGCTCAAACGCATAAGTCCAGTCGTTCCTCAGGATCTTGTAGTCCTCTGGATCCGCAAACGGTGTCGTATTCCGTACGTCAAATCGCAGCGCTCCTGTCTCGTCTTCGAGTGGTTCCCACAACAGTCGCTGGTCGAGTAGATACGCCATCAAACTTCCATACTTCTCTTTAACATGCGCCGTCCAAGCGAGGTAGGCTTTCAATGAGCTAGGCCAGCGTTTCAATTCTTCGAGTCGGTTCCTCGAGATGAGATGATGTAGATTTGACCATGAATGCGGCGTAAAGTCTGCATCTTTGAGGGACAGTTGGTGCCAGTCAATGGCTGTGAGCGGGAAAGGTGGACTGTCTCGCGGAAACGGAAGTGCGGTCGGGTCTGGATTGGATTGCCATTGGGACTGGAAGACGGATGGGAGTGCCGATTCGTCAATGACAATATCTTGTGACATCGTGTTGTTTGCACGTTTTTCAAGGGCAATGTATGACCAGAATAAGCTGTGTTGGTATGAGAGGTTCGCAAGTTTAGGTGCTTTGCAGCTGTGCTGGGTACATTGAAACGGCGGCTAAATAGAATTTGGTTGAGAGATAGAGATTGGTGAACAAGTTAGAAGATGTATACCATAAAGTTAATGTATCGAATCGCATGGGTTATTGAGTTGTGGTAAGAACGACAGATGTATGTTCGGGTAAATGCCCATCCGAGCAATTGTTCATCGGAAGCGTTTCCCGATTGGGATTGCTAGGCATGTAGTTAAATGGACTCATTGGACATGATTGAGAAAGTGGGAAAGAATCTTAAGCACAACGAATGCAATGAGGAAGCCTTATATGGGTATCATCATACGTTTTGGATGGCATATATGCTGCTCTACAATTTCTCAAGCAAAATCTTCGCACCCGCATATCCTCTGGGAGCGCTGTCCAGCTTTTCACCGTTCTTCTGCTTCTTGTTCTTGGGCTCCCCATTTTGTGCGCCTGGAGGATTCGCAGCCGCCTCTAATGACTTCCTCTCCTTCTTCAGTGCCTTTAGCACCTCATCTTTCTTTCCAAAGCCTTCGGCTTCGGTCAGAGCAACCACCACAAACGAGCCCTGGCCAGTCGCCCAGTCCACAACATTGGTCTTGATCTGAGGCCAAAGCAGGTCTGCGAAACCGAGGGCAGGCTCCACGGGAACGACCTTCTTGGCGACAGGGTCGAATTTGCCACCTTGTACCAGCATCTTCAGCAGGTTCTTGCCATGACCGGCAGCCTTGTTGTCGCCAGCGGAGGCGGGGAGCGCTGAGTCCAATATCGATCGGGAGAGACGGGCGATCTCTGCCAATGCATCTTTGCGCTTTGCCGGTTCCACCTCTGGAGCTCCAACGAGAACCTCGCCCATGAACTGTAAGCCGAACGTAAATGAAGCAAAATCAGCAGCGCGAGCAGTAACAGCTGTTAACAGCTGCGGCTCGATGTTCTTTGCGATTTCTTGTAGACGGATGTTCGGATCCTTCTTTGATGTAGTCTGGCGAATGGCGTACAACTCAGTCAACCGATCACGTGTGTTGTCATCCAACAACCATTTCGCATCCGCAGCGAATGGGTATAACAAAACTGTGCGTGCACGAGCATCGTTGACAAGGTTCAACACCTTTTCTGAGAGGGCATCGTTGTTCGGTAGAAGTTCGCTGAAGATGGATTTGGCGGAAAGCTTGGTATCATCAGTAACTGCCATGGCAGCAAGAAGAACATGATGAGCGTGTTGGTCGAAGGCCATTGTCTCAACTGTGTCCTTGTACGGTCGCAGGAAGAGCTTGCGGTCTTTGGCTGTTCCGTACGCAAAGCAAAGTGACATCAGTCGCGACCCTGATTTTGTGAAGGCAAGGTTCTTCAGGAGGTCCACGTTGTCGGCTTCCTCGCCCTCCTTGGTTGTTGGGTCCGGCTTAAGGTGTTCAAGGAAGTCGTTTGCTTGTTCGGTGCCCGGCTCGCAAACCAGGAAGTATTGCAACATGGCGTCATGTAGCATTGTGAAGCCGGTGAGCTTCTTCTGAATGAGTGAGTTGATCTGGTTCTCCAGGTAGTCCATGATGGGCTTCCTCTTCTCCGGTGATTCTTTTATGATGGCCGATAACTCTGCGCTTTCGGTGCCCTCGGCAGACAGACCCTTGATGGAAAACTCAGGACCATACCATTCCCGAAGAAGACGGTTCTTCTGCTCTGGAGTGGCAACGGCTCGGTATATGTCGTCTACTATCCATGCGGCTTCGGGGTGGTTGATCATGCGCTTAACGTGGCTGTAGAACTCGGTGATGACAAGGTCGCGGATTTCAGGGTCACTGCAGTCGGTTAGATACCTGATGCAGTCATGCATAACCAGTGTACTCACCCCTTCTCCACCAACTTGGCGATCAAGAACTTGGAGTATTTGCCCTCAGCCAGGACCTTGAACTCTCCCTTCAGCTCTCTCGCGATCATTCGCCTCTGCTCCATTGTCGAGTATTTTATGGCCGTTTGGATGACACGCACGGAGTCATGCTTGAAAACGAAGTCCTTGACTCTGCCAGTTATGATGTCGAACAACTCTTTGACGAGCACTTTCCTCTCCTCCTTGTCAACGTGCGACTTCAGTCTGAGTTTTTCCCATAGCTTCTTAGAGCGCTCGATGATGTCGGCGTTTGGCTTTGCGGCCTTTCGTTCTCTGGCTAGGGCTTTTTGTTTCGCATGCGCTTCTCGCGAATTGTTTGCTGGAGGGACAATTAACAAAGAACACTAGACCAGGTAAGTCGCAATGCCTTACCATTCAACCCCGCCAATTTCGATTCGGCGCCATCGTCTTTGGGCTTCTTCGAAGAGTCCGCGTCGTCTTTGCGCATCTGTGTCTTGTCGTTCGACTTTGTCGTCTGTTCCTCGCTACTTTCAGCGTCGCTCATGTCGACATCAGCACCGTCAGCCGCAGAGAATCCATAAAAACCATTTTCCTTTTCGCTGGTGTCGGACTCCTCAAAATCGTCAGAGCTCTCTTCTTTGGCCGCCTTCTTTGCCTTCTTAACCGGCTTGACGTCGTGTTTCGTCTCGCGCTTCGTGGTGGGCTTGTCGACCTTGACCTTTTTGCTCTTGGACTTGACTTCAGACGCACTTGTGCCTATGGATTTGCGTTTTATGCCGGACATTTTGGGATTGCTGGTGTTGTGTCGCAGTCTTCAAGCTCGAGGTCGCAAAAGTTCGCGACTTCCTAAACTTTTTCTGACAAGCGGGCCGGGGTCCTACTTCAGTCTAGCCTGGTTGAGACTGGTGCCTTGCCGAACGATGCCTTGCTGTGCACCATTTCGCCACACCCCACACCCACTCGTAACTCAACATGTCGCCCTCTCCTTGCTTCTCCATTCCGGCTGCCGCTGCCTGGTCGAGGATTGGCGGGGCTCTGCCTTATGAGGTCGAGATCGCGAACAATACATCCCAACGTTAACACAACCTCGCACCGCATAGATTTAAACCATGGAAGCAACTCGATATTTACAAACTTCACACAATCGTCCGTCACCTGCTATGTGTCATTGTATTTACTAACAGTCGCTGCTTGAAGCACTCTACAAAACGTGACATAGTTATTTGCAAGTTTGCAACAAAAAGTAAAAGTCCCGCTAGAGTGAGATGAAGTAGAGCATACTCCTTGTGATGCCTGCCGAACAAGGCAAAAAAAGAAACCTGTAGTATCTGACAATGCCAAACGAATACTGATGAGAGTGAGACTCGAACTCACGCCACTTTCGTGACCAGGAATATGTGTTAAGACAACCTTAACCTGGCGCCATAACCAACTCGGCCATCTCACCGAAGTAACTTGTTAACAAGAAATGCAATCAAGTACGAATATTGACTTCAAACAGACGAACCAGCGAGGGGCGCTCCCTGCTTCGGCACTGCTATACCCCACTCTCACGGTCATAATGTCTTGCTCCCACTAAGATAGTAGCTACCCTTCCAGGAGCACCATATCACTACATATGTTATCCCGACTGCAGCTTCGTTTTCAGTTATTCGCAGTAATTTCTGCAATGGAATTTTGCTACTACAATCTAAATTATGCTGCCTGTAGTCCCTTGAAGCCGAGCAGTTGCAATCAAGTTTTAAGCGGTCGCACCTTGCTGGAAGACGGGCGACAGCAGCTAACATGCGAACTATCCCGATGCAATTGTATCGGGCAGCTCGTTCTAATGATGAGTAAACGATGTGGCCGATATTGAACGCTACGATGAAGCGGATGTTAATCGTAACAGGGCTAGGAAGGACAGCGAACTTCGGGTGTGAACTACGATAAGTATTTGCTTAGCGCGTATTAACAGGAATTTAGTTCGCGGCATGTCCCCGCTCATGCATGTGCTCAAATGCGCATCTGCGCACAGTGATCAATGGTAATTCATTCCTTCCCAATGCAGTATCTTCATCATTGCACTGCCATACTTCAGCCAAATTTCACAGGAACGCTCTAGGCGCAGCAGACCCTTTGTCATGTCCGAGCACATTTGATAGGCGGCCATTGACATTGTTATTTCAGTCATACAAGCTGCAAGCATTACGTAGAGGTCCAAGCACGGGCCTGTCCGCCAACTGCTGCGCCTCGAGTTCACCGCCATACTCCGCAGCCAGCCTCCCCTGCATCAACCCAGCTAGCATGAGCTTCGTGAAGCACACATCCCCGCATTGAGATGGGCGCGCGCAAATGCAGCCTTCGCTTGCGGTAGACCGCCATGACGTATTGGCCTATCTCGTCGCCCTCCGTCTTCGCGGCCACCAAACGTACGGAACCCGGGCGCACCCAAACCTCCCACGACGGCGCGGAACAAAAGCAACGAAGCGAACAACATGGCGGGTCGAACAGCGAATTGCGGACGCAATCTGGAGATGAGACTTCCGCGCGAAGCAAGGGCAGGTTAGAAGAGAAGAATGGCGCGAGGTTGTCGCCAACAGGCGCGTCGGTTCAACAAGTAGAAGACGACATACATGGCATCATCATTGCAATCAGAGTAACCAGGAATGGACACATGTTTGCAACCCTCACCAAAACCACCCTGACACTCTGGCAAACAAAGGCATGTTCTACTGTTGGCATGATGCTTCACGTGCTAATTCGTCCCTCAGCCAACGGTTGTTTTGGCTTCTGTACTGCGTTCGGAGCAATCTATTAGAACATACGGCCCCAACACAGATGTCCTACTCCGCCCCGATTCCCAAATATTCGTCGTACAGACCTCGCTCGGCTTCCTCATCACGTATTCACTCGCGACCGACCATTCATCCCGCGTGTACCAGGCTCAATTTACCAACACACACGGGGGTCACGCGAGGAGAAGCAGTGCAGTTACCGGCTTCAAGCTCCAGCGTCAGCACGACATCAATGCGGGACCAGGAGAAGGCAGTGGTCTGAAAGAGCTGAGTCTACGATTTCGCATGGTTATACGGGTAGATGCTGGAATCATTAGGGCCCTCGCTCTGGACGACGAACTGGTCGTTGCAACTGAGAAACCAGCAGCCGTGCAATGTATTCGCTGGGCACCAGACAGCACGGGCAGCCAAACCAGCACCGAGCTACTAGCCAAGATGACATGGTTAGGGGACAAGGCGTCATTGTGTGAAATGGTCCACGACCGGCCGATGAACCTGTCGTGTTGGATCACAGGTGACGGACGAGCACATGCCGTCCAAAAAGCGGCTAGGCGAGACGCGGCTACTTCTAGCCTCTTTGGTGGCTACGCTTTCCATACACCTGGGACTGATGCTGACCACGGCGTCAAAGCTGCGATCAATGCGAGGTTTTCTTTGCTTGCTGTTGGCTGTACTAGTGGTGAGATCCATGTATACACCGCGCGCGACTATACTGGCAATATCCCTCTCTCGCACAAGCTACAGCCCAACGTCACGTCGCCCGGTAGAATGACCGTGTTGACTTACTCGCCAGATGGATACTGTCTATTCGCAGGCTATGAACATGGCTGGGCGATGTGGAGTGTATACGGAAAGCCGGGGGCGACCAGCTTCACTGCGGAAAGAACACTTTCCAAGACAAACAACGAAGGTTGGCTTCTGAGCGTCAAAGAAGCACTCTGGATTGGGGGTGGTGCAGAACTCTTAATGTTGGGCAATAACGACAATCGCCTCTTCGTGTTAGAGATGGCTCGAAGTGCAGTTACTGGCTGCTTCTCCGCGGCTAATGTGTCACGCTCATTAATGCAGACAAGCACCGGCTTCATGATTTACCGCGGTTACGACCTGCCAGACCTAACGACTATCTCCGCTGATGTCTCTCTCTGGCATCATGTTCAAATCCCTTCGGCCTACCTTGTTGACCAATGGCCAATTAGAAGTGCGGTCATCTCGAACGATGGCCGGTATGTTGCGATAGCGGGCAAGAGAGGGCTTGCTCACTACAGCGTAAATAGCGGACGCTGGAAAATGTTCGATGATCCTTTCATCGAGAACGAGTTTACTGTTCGAGGGGGTATGTGTTGGTTTCAGCATGTTCTGATTGCGGCAGTCGAATGCCGCGAATCTCACGAGGTACGCTCGCCGTTTCCTTACCATATCACCGAAACTGACATCGTGTTATCAAGGTTCGGGTGTATTCACGCGAGACGGCTCTTGACAACAGCCACATTATGCATACACAGAAGCTACCTGCACCCATCGTACTGATTGCACCTTCTGGCGAAGACTCTCTCCTCGTTTACACTTACGAGAATACGCTGTATCACTACGTGATCAGTGTTTCTGATTCAAGTGTAAAGTTAGTGCAAGTCGGCCAAATCGCGCTGCATGGCATTATTCGTGCACCTACACGAGTACGGGCACTTAGCTGGATATTACCAGAGGACCAGATTCGTAAGCGCTTGAGGGCCTGTTACTCTGTATATGCTGACGACTATAGACAACGGCGATCCATCACAGGATGTGGCCGTTGCAACTATCCTGTTCCTTGTCGATGGCAAACTTGTGCTTCTCCAACCAACAACCACAGAAAGTGGCCAACTCAAGTATGAAATGCGCATCATCGCGCAGAACGTGGAGACGTATGCTCTCATGCGCGATCATCCTGTATTCGCATTAGACAGGCATGCCGACTCATTACCGGCCAGCCCGTCCATGGAACTGACGATGGAGGGTGTGCACGGCCACGATCTGCGGGATTCACTGTGGTATTTCGATGGTCACGACATGCGAGTTTGGATGGACATGCAGGACGTGCTTGCTTCCGCGTCCCCAGAGATTGGCAGGGAACTACCCACACCTGTTCAAATCCCCGTCGATTTCTATCCCCTGTCGACATTGATCAACAAGGCGATCATATTTGGTGTAGAGTCAGAGTTAATCCAACGCAGGGATACAAGCTTCGCCTTCCTGCGTTTCGGCACCAGAGTAAGCTGCCGCGCCTTGTTCCGCTCCCAAGTGGCGGCCCGAGAGCCTTGTGCTGACACACATTCTAGACACACCTCTTCCTTCCCGCTCTGTTGCGGTCCCACTTGGCGCAATTTAACCACCCTGCAGCCTTACATCTTAGCCATCATTACCAGCACTTACTTTACTTCCCCCATGCCCTGGAAATCTTACTGCATGAAGTCTTGGACGAAGAGGTGGATACCCAGCCACCACCCGAACAAGCGCTGTTACCAAGTGTGCTGTCGTTCCTGAGCTCCTTTCCTCGATATCTCGACATCGTCGTGCAATGCACCCGCAAAACCGAGGTGCGCTCATGGCGAACGTTATTCTCAAACCTGCCTCCACCGGAAGAACTATTCGAGGAATCACTGCAGAAAGGAAATCTCAAGACCGCGGGTGGCTATCTCCTGGTTCTCCACACATTCGAAGAGCTGCGGCCAACAGGGGATCAAGTCGTGCGCTTGCTCCAACGTGCCAAAGACGAACAAGATTGGGAGCTATGCAAAGAGCTAGCGCGTTTTCTCATGGCCCTTGATGAATCTGGTGCAACACTGCGCAGTACCTTGGAGCTTGTGGAGCTAAAGACTCCGTCTGCAGAGCCAGGCCTTGGGCAGTCGCACTTCACGTTCGACTCCGCCCGACTAAATGTACCCTTGAGAGGTTGTAACAATGGGACTAGGGCATCAGGCGGCCGAGGTGTTGATTTTGGGGCCGACGGTGCTGGCAGGACGTCACGGGAGAGTGGTGACGTTAGCCCGGAAAGGAGTGACGTGAGTGTTGATAGCGATACAAGCCAGCCACAAGCACCTGGCGACTATTTCGGCCTCGGCACGAACAGTTTGCGTCAGTAATAGTAGCTAGAACAGTCCATGGGTAGCTCCATCAATGCAGTCGTACGAAGTTTTCCAATCGTTCCGTACAGTCAATGCTGCCATACTCACAACAGCATTGTTAAGCGACCTAGGTACTAGGGGTACCGTGGGCCATTCGGCGGTCCCAAAGTCTTGGTCTGATTTGCTCTTCCTAGCAATCAAGACATGCAGGGTCGTTTTGGCCCCACAGGGCTGCTTACACGACCTCGCATCGCATAGGAAGAGCAGGGCGATGGGTGACACCGACCAGCCTGTCTCCCTCTACCGCATCTTCTACAGGGCTCCGAGGCATGGCGCACCCACGTAGCTGGTACACTTTTAAGCGAAGGTATAGATTGCAGTAGCATTGGCGGTCTCCGTCTAGCGTAGTATCGCCTGAACTCTTGTGTCGTCTAGCGACAAGGTATGTAGTTGAGCGAAGGGGCTTCTGTGGGACTAGATGGCTTGGTGAATATGTCAACGTCCGCCACTGGAGCACCAGTACAATGGGACGGCTTTCAGGCAACCAACGACGCCTCTATCCCGGCGCGCAGGCCCCGGGTTCACTCGCCAGTACATGCACCAAACACACAGCCACGGCTGCCTTCACCGTATACTCCCCAGCAACACCCTGCTGCTGCGCATACTCAGCACACGCTCCATGACGCACAACTGCCTAATTGACGCTTCCTTGTGTAACACAGGGCCCTTGGATGGCCGGTGTTGCGCCTCTGTTGGAACAATTCACCAGCGGCAAGGCACACTGGAGCTCGCCGCGTATATATACTTCGGGCCCCGTTGTCCTCAGCCCTATCCGATACCGATCGATCCCTCGCTCCTGTTTTCTCAGATCCCACCTGCTAACCTCCAGCTGCTCTGGGAATGACACATACAGTCGGAGCAGCGTATCGAACATCATCGCACTTGCCAGTCGTCCTCAAGAGTATCGAGCTAGTCGACAACAATGACTGCCCCTCCAGCCGCACAACCGCTCTTTCCCGCCGCCCATCACATGCCATTCGCCTATCCTTCACCAGCATCGACTATCGCCTCAGATTCGAGCTTGCATTGGAGTGTCATGTCGCCTCCCCAGGAACTCTATGGTGAGCATGCTTTTTCGTGTCATCGAACGGGATTGCTGCGCGTACCACATGCAGAGGCGCTCTCGCTACGCCGAGGTTCACTGCTTGCGCCCGCTGCACCTACACGGTTCTGTGTAACACCATCACCAATATCAACCCCATCCTTGACTGCCATCTCCAACTTACCTTGACGATGCTATACGCTAACATTGATCAGATCCCCTGCCTTCTCGGAAATCTACGAGCTCTTCGCCAAAGGCGCAGTCAGCCGGCAATGCAGACCTTCGTTGGATTACCGGCAATAAGCCCGACGATTTTAAAACAAAATCCGTTATGCAAGCCGTGCGTCGGACTGCCATGGGCAGTTATCTAAAGACGGCAAAGAACAATGCCGGCGATAAATCCAGGGCTAACAGTGAAGCCTCGGATAAGTCACGATCGAGTTTCGGTAGTCAAGGCGCCACGAAACCCCGACCCATCAAGACACCAAAAGGCAAAGGCAAGAGCGACAGCGAAAAGAGACATGCTTTGCCCAAAGAACCCTCGCAGCCCAAAAGTAACAACCAGAGGACTCCAAATCCCGATACCCAGGTAGCGCGCCAATCGACCCTTCCTCAGAGACCTATCGTCATCCCTATAAGGACTGGCCACCGATATCCATTCGATCTATACCCAGTGCCAACTTTGATCTCTCTTGGACAGAGTGTTGATCCTTTCCAGACTATGTTCCAATCGAGAGATGCTCGCGTTGATGTTACAAGATTGAAGTACGAATGCTCAAGATACTTCGGCACGAAGAGTCTAGGGCAGTACTGGATCCCTGAATGTCTGAAATACGCGCACACCTTCCTCAGTACTCTGTACATGGCTTCGGCATATGACGACGTCATGCAGAATCGCAAAGTAGAGAGTTTAGAAACAGCAGCGCTGCGTCAAGATGTCATACATTTTGTGAGTGGTAACCTTACTAATCCGGAGCAGGGCGTAGCAGACCACAACATCATCGCAGTCAGCCAACTCATACTGGGCGAAGTCATTAGCCGGACGGAGGCAGGTTTACGCTTCCACCAAGATGGAATGGCAACTATGATCAAGCAGCGCGGAGGACTCCACAAGCTGGGTGTAAATGGCCAATTAGCTTCCGCAGTTTCTTGGGCAAATCTTGCGATTGCTGTTTTACGGGAAGTCGAACCCACTCCAATGTACGTTGAGTACTGCCTGAGCCATTCGACAAAACATGATCTCCTTACTGCTGTGATACCGGAGTCGCCACTTTACTACCCACACGGCAAGTTTGTAACGATTGAGAGGTCATTGGAGTGCAACCCGGATGCTCGAAAGATCATGGATGATGTGCGGACGATGATAGAAGAGTTGCTTGATGCCAAGAGCTCGAGTCGTACACGCAACTCGCTCAAGCTCAGAAGTCTCCACGACCGCATCAATCGATATCCATCCGTGCAACAGCTTCAGGCAACGGCCGTTTTGAGAGAGGCTGACTGGAGGTACGAAGCGATTCGCCTCACCGCTATTGTACAAGCTCGGGCTATCATCGACCAGGCTCCTCTGTCCGAGGCGCTTGAAAGTGTACAGTCAGGCAGAACGCAGTCAGCAATGTACATCTCATCGACAGCCTCAAATTCTAACGACTCTGTTTCTCCAACTTTTGAGGCGCAACACGTAGCTCCATTGACAGGGTATTGTGAAAGTCCTACCTTTGGTTCGTATAGCGACTCGTTCACAAAGGAACAGTACGGCTTTCCTTCTATTCACCGACCTTCGGAATCTTCGACACAATCGGAGCGTCCTTCACTTCCGTCGTTCCAATCCAGTTCATCAGACTTGGCTTCTCGGCCACAAGCCTTGGCACCGACGTCGAGTAGACCCACGATCCTGCAACAGCTTCGAGACACCATCAACAAATCTAATCTATCAGGATGTTGGTCTGATATGGCCGGAGTACTGCTATGGATTGGTTTAGTCATGGGGGCAGCAAGCAGCAAAAGCGGCGATAAATTGCTGCGAAGTTACTTTTCGGCAACAGCTATGAGGGCGTGTATCATGCTGTGCTTTGAGCATCCCGAAGCGATACATTGCACAATGCTGAGAATGACCAATATTACTGAAGCGTTGAGCAAGAAACCTGATGATGGTCAATTAGTTAGGAAAGACAGTGGCGTATCGAGGAAGCGAACAAAAGCCTGAAGTTTGACATCTCTCAAGGGAATCGACGTTGCAACAAGCTTTTCTCCACAGTGGCTGTGTCTTTCGGCGTCGCCGATCGATCCACTCTGAATCGATATCCGTGCACACAAATAGGGCTGTAAAAGCCTAGACCGGAGACTGGCACTGGAGCAGTCATGAAACTTTCAACAGCCGTCTGGGGCTTCATGTTTTCCTTGTTTTGGGGGGGGGGGGGGGGGGGGGGGGGGGGGGGGGGGGGGGGGGGGGTTTGAGGATCAGGCGATTCCAGTAGTTGCAAAGGCAAATCTTGGGATATTTTTTATTTGTTTATCAAAACCAAAATCTGCTCGTCAAACATCAACACATCTCCCCAGTTGCTCGACAATGCGCAAATACCTCGTGATTCCGTAACTTGATTGCATCCTATCGTATCTCCTATGAGAAATCCGACTCCTAATCCATATCTGTATTCATGCCTTCACATGTCATCTCACCACCAGCGAGACTATGCCATCGACAAACCCGCCCACCCTAACCTAACCCTTGGTAACATTCTTAACTGTTCCCTCCTCATCAACATGAAGATTCAACCTCTCAGGCTTAAAGTCCATAGTCTTCATAGAATCCGGCTTAAGAACGCGATGTTCTTGCGGGAGATCCGCCTTTGCGAACGTCTATAAAATATAAAAAAGTTAAAAAAAAACACCGCATTAGCGCTGAGCATGTCTCTGGTTCGAAGAAACGGGAGGAAGGTAAGAGGAGGGGAAGCGGGACGTGTGGGTTAATGAAGAGAGCAAAAGGGGGAGGTCAGAAGGTGATTGAGTTCTTACTATTTCGTCGTGCTGGTCTCCGAGTTTCTTGCCCATGAGCTTGGTTGACCAGTCTTCGCTCGAGTTTCCGTCTTTGGACTGGATACCGGGGACTACGAGGGGCATGTTGTTGGGTGTTGTTGTTGGGGTAGTGTAGTGTTTGTGGTGATGTACGTGTTTGGTTGCGTCGAGTTTCGATAGACGTCTTATCGTGAAGGTTGGTGGTAGTGGGGTAGAAGAGAAGCAGTACTTATGCAAGTAGACCCTGGTTGGCACTTGCGTGAACTAACTTGTTTGTTTGGGCTTTGGGGGGTCACCAGGCTGCAAGATGGGGTTGTTGGTGGTGCTTGGAGGGGAAGGGGTGACGTCACCCGTGTCTAGCCGCGTAAGTGGGGTTGTATCATGTTTGTAGAGCGCGGGAGTGACATGTGTCCGTTTGCTATGGCTTCGGGTCGTTATCTTCCACAAATTACAAATACGTCATGTATGCACAGGAGATTGATCAGCCTGGAAGAGGTAGGAAAATGCGCGGCAAGGCAGGGTAACTTGAGTAATGTGATTTGACCCTGTCTTACTCATGTGGCAAGAGCGGATACAGGCTACACAGTCTATCTCTTAGTTTTCTGCCCCAGCCTCAATTATTTGCCATCGCGCATGTTGCGGAAAAAGTCCATCACACCAGTGAACACGACGAGTAGGATACCGCCTCCGGGACCCAGTCTCAGGACCTTGGGCAAGAAACCCTTATATAGTGCTCCGAAGCCCTCCTCCTTCATGACGGTACCGAGAGCCGGCCATGCCCAGTTGTACTTGGGTACTGATCCTGCGACCTTGGGGGAGTTCTGAATACGCGACTTGACAACGTCCATGGGAGTGTTAAGGATGGTACCGACAGTGCCGCCGACAGCACCAGATATGAGGTCATTGGTGATTTGGCCCTGCTTGGTGGTTGCTGTGGGTATGAGAGCGCGGACCTGGAAGATGCAGCCAAAGTATCCAGCATTCCACAGAATGTGTCTCCACATAGTCGACTCCAGGCCCTGGTAGAGGGTGAGAGGTCCTTCCTGCTTGACAATCTTGGTGACGCAGTCCACCATGCCGTTGTACTTGTGGGCTTGCGCCTTGTCTTGTAACCGGATCTTGACGAGCTCGAAGGGTACGACGACGAAGGCTTCGGTGGCACCTGCGGTTGCGCCAGTTAGGATGGAGAGAGACTGGTTCATTTTGGCCTGGCCGAACAGGTTGCGGTAGAAGGAGCCCCATGAGTCGTTGGCTGCGAACTTGGTGGCCCTGTGTCGCGTGAGATGAGTCTGTGTAGAGCGTGAGCAAGGAAGCATGGGAGCATGGGTACCTCTTGGGAGCTTCCATAAGGATGGGTGCGTTGATACCACGGTACAATCTTGAGGCACTGCCAGACGTCAACCCCTCTTGCTCATCATGGCAAGTGTGTCATGGCGTACCCCTCATTCTTGATGATCTTCCTGAAGCAGTCTACCATGCCATTGTAACGATCTTCTCCGACAGCCTTGCTGGTCTGAAGCTGTCTGCGGATATTTAGAGGCGATTCAGGATTGGTCCCGTGTGCGCTGGCTTACACTCGGGTCTTGACAACGTCTAGCGGGTACCTTGAGATGGTATTAGCGTTTTGGTCTTGGATGTTTGGGTGAGAATGAATGCATACATGAGCAGAATCTATACACACAAGCTGTATCAGCCCCAGTCGTCTCGCGCGAGCTCCTAGGAAGACTGCGCACTCACTTCTGACACACCAGCCACGGCACCTGTACAGCGTTAGTGCCAATTCACATAGCTGGAGCTTAGCCCGGTTGCAGAATCGCTCTGCTACAGAATCGAGGACGAGCAGGTGTTGCGTCGTCGCTCCGAGCGAGTTCCGGAATTCGCTCGGGCAGCCGTCGCATCGGAGCTGCGCGGTGTTGAAGGCAATTTTGAACTTGGGACTCACCGGCCGCGAACTGGTAGACAAAGGGCAATGGCTTCGCATCGGCCGCAGACATGTTGGCGGTAGTGCTGCCAAGGAAGGAGGTGTTTGAGGAGAGGTGAAGCGACAAGGCAAGGCCGCTGTTGAGCACGCACAGTCTGGGGAAAGAGCCGTCGAGCGTGGGATGAATGTCCCAACTCGGCCTAGGCAACGTGGTCCCAGCTTCATGTCCTCTGGCCCGTCCTGGGCCCCAGATTTCCCTCGATAACTCTGTGATACGCGGAGCCATTTGTGCATGTGCCAAGTACTATGTATGTAATGCCAATCCTGTGACTGTAGCGATCAGGTGGTCCGAGCATGTCAACTAAGCAGCCAGGAGACAAGATGCATCTCTTTGGCCCATCTCCCATCCTGCAGCGGAAGCACCCGATATCTTCTCCCTAGAATCCTAGCAATATCGATGCCAAAAGCTGGGTTCAGAGCTGACGCAGGTCCCGCCCGCACTTGGGCGTGGCTCGAGATGGCCGGAGCCGAGCGTTCTGCGGCCACGTGATGACGAGCTTCCGCCTCGCTCCATGTGATTGGCCACGCACGACGCGTCCTCGCGTCGAATCCATTCCTGACCTTCACGCTACCCACCGTCTCCATGTCCACGCGACAGAAGTCCTTTTTTGACCAGAACCAGAACCAGAAGCCAAAGGTACTTGGACAATCTACTGCTTCCACCCCCCAGCGCGTACTCATATCTCATCCCCGCAGCAATACAAGGGCCAATGGAACCGCCCACGCAACTTCCCCCACCAATACAGTAGTAACCAGGCGGCGCCCCAGGCTCGGCAGGTGGTGGCTGGCCCTCCCATCATGCCTTCGACTCAGACCCGTACCAAGCTTAGAGCTTTTCAGTTCATCGAGGGCACGCCGACCGCCGCATCAATCAGACAATGCGAGGCTGAGAAGGAGAATCTACCTGCTGCGCTAGGAAAGACCCCAAAGCCTATGAGTACACCAAAGGCGAACAGGGTCGCGAAACATGTAGCAACCGCGGGCAAGACGCCCAAACTCCCGACCATCCTAGACTGTCCGCCACCGTCAACTCCAGCCACCACGAGGCTACCGCTTGCGGACCTGGTTGGGAACATTGATGATTCCTCGAGACACGCGCCACAACCTGTCGCCTCCCCTGAGGAGCAATTGATATGGAGAGGATCGCAAGCGGTGAACACACCTCTGCCCCGGAAGAACAAGAAGCGCGCTAGGAGTTCGTCGCCCGTTGCACCGTCGCAAGAGGAACACAAGCCGGACGCAGCCAGACAAGACACTACAAGTCCTCAGGCTGACCCTGCCATGGAGTTGTGGTCACGATACACCAACAACAGGGGAACACCAAGTGCCAACAAGAGCGTGGCGTTTGCTCACCTCATCAACGAATCGTCGCCCAGGTCAGCCGTTGCTGCTGGAAGCATCAGTGGGCTTCGGAGGTGGGCAAGCTGCGGTGTCGAGTTCCCAGCGTCGAACCGCAAAAGAAGGAGAACCCATGGTGTGTTTCAGGCGGGCAAGGAAACTACAGAAGATGTCTTTGCTGGCGCTTCTAGTTCGGACGGCATGATGCTCGGGCAGCCTACAAAGCCAAACCTTGCGAGTATGGTGCAACGCATGCGAGAATGCGTCTCCAAATCACAACCTCGCGTCTGGTCACAAATACCCTCAAGTTCGTCCCCGTTACCTGGGGCTGGGGACCGTCAGGACCAATCATCGGGCTCTCCCATTCAGCGACGTGCACGAGAACATCATGCGGATACGTCCGATACGTTGGACCACAATTCATCGCCTTCGGAAGACACCTTGGATATAAATGACGAGTCCGTGCAAGAAGATGAACCAGTGGATGTGGGACAGGAGCCACACGCATCAGAAGGATCATCAGATGATTTTGGAGACGACTTCGACACGGACATGGTGGAAGCCCTAGATACATTGCCTCGGCCCGCGCCTCCAGCACCTCCCACACGCTCAACGAGCTATGTCACAATACCCACCGAGCCCATCAATCCGCTTTCGCAGCAACCCCTTGCGCCGGTTCCTGCTTTGCAACAAGGCAGTGATGATGACGAGTTTGGGATGGACGATGAGGACGACTTCGCCGCCGATCTGGAACATGTAGCATCGCTGTACGACACGAGATCTGTCGAGTCTCCAACGGCGGACCGGGCCCCCATAGCAGAGACGGAGGGAGTAGCAGCTACAGCAAGTGTATTGTCAGCACCTGTCATTAGTCTCTTGGACGACGATGACGATGAGGAGGACGAGTTTGGTGAGGACATAGACGCTGACGAATTTGCTGCCGCTGAAGTTGCAGCCACACAAGTACCTGCCAATACTGTACGTAGAATACGAACTTACCCATGATAACAAGCCGTACTAAATCTCAAAGAGTCAACAAGACAATAGAGCGATCCAGCGCTACCTAATCAAACGAGTGGACGAGAGCTCGTATACCACTGATCGTGGCTATTCAATGCCTGAGAAAGTGAGTCAATAGCGAGGAAGTCGCCCGGGTAATGCAGCTAACACGATGTAGGTTCTACTAGTCGAAGAGGAGAAGACAAAACTGTTCAAAGCAATTACCCTGCGACAAGCTTGGTTCGACACTCCCTGTACAACGGGCTCGTTTGTGCATGTCATTGGCGACTTCACAAGCACCGGACAGTGTATCATCGATGACCATTACAATATGCTCATCCTTCACCCTGATCATCTCATCTCGTCGACTGTAGTCGCTGACTCTTTCGGTTGCTTACGACGAGCAGTGCTCCAGGATCGTGTCAAGGCCACCAGTAAGGCCAATGCGCCTATGCTCTATGGGACATTACTCCACGAACTATTTCAAGAGGCCATGAAAGCGAACCAATGGGATTCTGTATTCCTAATGAAGACTATCGAAAGACTCTTACCGAGCCACCTGGAGACCATTCTGGAGATCAACTCGACCTGCGAAGCCGTTATAGAGCATTTGAGCAGCAAGTTGCCTGAGCTACAGGCTTGGGCCAAAATTTTCGTTCGCGCAGAGCCTCAAGCCGATGCTGTCGTTCGGGAGCGGAATGGACGACAGTCGACCATGAGCATCAACAAGCTACTTGACGTGGAGGAGCACATTTGGTCACCGATGTATGGTTTGAAAGGCAATATTGATGCTACTGTACAAGTGACAATGCGAGATGAACTAGGGGAACGGACGTTGACGGTGCCGTTTGAAGTCAAGTCTGGCAAGAACTCATCGAACGCTGCACACGTTGCACAAACGGCCTTGTATAACCTATTGCTATCCAACCGATACGGTACGTCCCCTACGCTTCAACACACCCCTAGCTAACATTGACAGACGTTGATATTGCTTACGGTATTCTGTACTATCTCGAAACTTCCGATATCAGTCGCGTCCCTGCTATCCGTAACGACATCATGCACATGATCATGAAGCGTAACGAGCTGGCCTGCTATGTCCGAGATCGCATTGAGCTGCCACCCATCCTGAAAGAGGATTTCAAATGCCAAAAGTGCTATGCGCAGGAGCCATGTTTCCTGTATCACAACCTGGTTGAGGATGGAAAGGGCGAAATGCTGAACAAGAAGGCGAAAGAGAGATACGAAGAGCTCGTCAAGCCGCTCCAGCCTTCCCACCAAGAGTTTATGAAAAAGTGGGACACGCTGTTGACGAAAGAAGAGACGGATATGATGAAGTTTCGGCGGGAATTGTGGACCATGCTGAGCACAGAACGTGAAAAGCTCGGTCGCTGCTTCTCGGACGTCATTTTGGAACCGGGATCCAGCCATGAAGACAAGAATGGTCAAAAGATCAACCGATACAACTACACATTCATAAAACAACAACCAGCTCCTGGATTCTCCTTTACTGAGTCTCAGCTCATCATCGGAGAACCTGTTGTAGTTTCGGATGAGCAAGGTCATTTCGCGTTGGCCAATGGGTATGTTACGAACGTGAAGAAACGCCGCATCACTGTGGCTGTTGACAGACGTCTGCACAACTCTCGGACTAAGTTGCCAGGATTCCATTCACAAAACAATCAAACCTTTGCCGGCATCATGGAAGTGACCAGGGAGGGCGAAACTGTTGCCGAATGTGAAGCCGGTGAGAAGCCGGTGCTGTATCGTCTGGACAAA
This sequence comes from Alternaria gansuensis, assembly GCA_009289805.1. Lineage (NCBI taxonomy): Eukaryota > Fungi > Ascomycota > Dothideomycetes > Pleosporales > Pleosporaceae > Alternaria > Alternaria gansuensis. The sequence goes on along the minus strand of WBOK01000093.1, from coordinate 84,648 downwards.
GACGAATTCAGCAACGGTATGGCTGCAGCCCGTAACAACCTGATCCAGATCATGGATAACAGTGTTTACAAGGCACATGACCTTCGTGCGCTAATTGTCGACGGTCGAGCTCCCACATTCCAGCCTGTGCCAAATGTACCGTCACTGCCTCGGTCGTCACAAATATCCATGAACGCTGATCAGCGCGCTGCCGTTGCAAAAGTCATGTCTGCAAAAGACTATGCTCTCGTGTTGGGTATGCCAGGAACCGGAAAAACGACTACTATCGCGCACATCATCCGTACGCTGGTCGCGAAGGGCAAGAGCGTTCTGCTTACTTCCTACACCCACACTGCCGTGGATAACATTCTGCTCAAGATTCGGGATGACCAAATTGGCATATTGCGCTTGGGCGCTGCCAAAAAGATCCACCCCGAAGTTAGAGAGTTCGCCACCCTTGCTGCTGAATCAAAAGCTAATCTCGAAGAGCTCGAACGATCGTGGATGCAGCCGCCTGTTGTGGCTACGACGTGCCTCACCATCAACCATCCCTTGTTCAATCGCCGCGTCTTCGACTACTGCATCGTCGATGAGGCATCACAGATTACCCTACCTGTTTGCCTGGGGCCCATCCGCATGGCTCAGAAGTTCGTCCTGGTAGGCGACCATTATCAGCTACCCCCGCTGGTACAGAACAAAGAAGCCATGGAAGGTGGACTGGATGTCTCATTGTTCAAGCTCCTTTGTGAGGCTCATCCACAAGCCGTCGTCAGCTTGGAGCATCAGTACCGAATGTGTGCCGACATCATGTTGTTGTCAAACACGTTCATCTATTCAGGACGGCTGAAATGCGGTACGACTGCTGTCGCTTCTTGCAAGCTCACAATTCCCAAGCCCGGTGGTCTCGATATCTACCACTGCAAGCCATATCAACCACGATTGAATGCGGCACAGGCATGCACTGGGCCTGATTCCGCAAATTGTTGGCTTTCTCGTTCTTTATCACCGGACCAGCCAGTCATTTTCATCAACACCGACCTCATTTCTTCGACTTTAGAGACACAATCTGGATCTTGCATTACCAATACTGTTGAGGCACGGCTTGTGACACAGCTCACAGTGTCTCTTCTCAGCCTCGGCGTTTCTGCTGGAGAGGTTGGCATCATAGCTTTCTACCGTTCACAGCTCGCTTTACTGCGACAAAGCCTTTCTTCCGCATATACCCAAACGCAGTCTTCTGAACTTGCTGCTCCGGCCATTAGCGGACATGAGTGCGCGGGTGTCGAGCTACACACTGCGGACAAGTTCCAAGGCCGGGATAAGGAAGTAGTCATCGTATCTTGCGTACGAAGCAACGAAAACGGCCTAGTGGGTGATCTTTTGAAGGATCGCAGACGTGTCAACGTCGCTCTTACACGCGCGCGATCAAAGCTCATCATTCTCGGTAGCGAGAAGACATTATCGGGCAACGAACTACTGCGCGACATGGTTGCGCTCTGCCGAGGGAAAGACTGGGTGCTCGACCTCCAGCCGAGCATGGTAGAATCGCATGTCTTTGACGAAAATGTCACACAAACGGGAAAGACACGGGTGAGACAGTCGTACTCCTCTTCTTCGTTTACCACCAAGATGGCGAAGAGTCCCAGTCTAACGCCTAGTCCGTCAAAGAAGCGAAAGGCACTTGGTGATCTTACAGCGCAACCTGGAAAGGTCAACGCTAGGAGCCCGAAGACAAGATTTGGTAGTAAGAGCGTAAGCCGCAGTCCTGAGACGAAGAGAGTTCCAGGCAAAGTCTTCACGGCGGGAAAGAGGGGCGTATTGGATGGCAGACCAGTGCTAAGGGATATCTACAATGGCGCTATTTGAGAGGTGGACTTTTGAGGGTTACTCGGAAGGGGTTTTGCACCATCTTCTACGAGGATTATTCTCCCACATTGTTGAGACGTTGGGATAACATGGAACTTTTTAGGTAGGATAACAGTATCGTTGGATATCAGCGTGGTAGGGCACTGGAAGCGCATGCTATGGTTCAGCAGTCACTTCACGCAACACAAGACCTCAATCTACTACTCTACGGCAGAAGCGCAATCAATGGCTTATGTTTTGCATTAATGTCCATGCTCTTTACCCTTGGACTGACGTGATGTCCAAGGATCCGTAGCGACGCCGTTTTGGTGTAGAAGCTCTGCTTCGTATCCATCTGTACGCATACGAAGGCTAAAACGACAAAATAGTAGAATAGGGTCCCCCTAGTATCTGCAAAGCGGTGTATGTAAGACACTGCGATGTCTTGTGATGTCAAGAAAAAGCTCATGATATCCATGACAGTGTATATCATATCATGCTGATGTCTAGACGTTTCTGACGTCGTTTGTCTAACTTGGAAAGGCAAAGAAACTCGTGATGACAGACTCGTTAAGCGGCTAACGCGCTGAATGCGCGCTGTACAAAAAACCAAGAAGACGTTTGCATAACTAATACTTGACTTTTTGGGGTGCTGGTCGTTCATATGTTTTGGTTTGTGCTTTTGGGTAGCCTCTCTCGCACTCTAGACCTCCCCCATCGCTTCTTTCGTTGTCGCAGTCGATGCAGAAACTCACGTCGGCGGTCCGGCCACCACTGGAAGATGGTGAGTTGGCTATCCTCTTCTTGACACTCTCGAAGCAAAAAGGAAGCTCCAGAATAGCAACATGACGCTAGCCTACCGGTGAGAGCCGCGCCTTTGGCCAGAAGTACTGGTATTCCGAGATTTGTTCGCTCGACCCCAACTCAGAGGCACAGTGATCAAAGGCTATCGAGAGGCTTAGGACATGGCAGCGCTCATATTCCTGAACTGTTTGCACAGATTGATGAAGATGTTGGAGCTGCTCGGGGCGGCGGAAGATTGTTCGCCACGTAACGTGGTCTGTGGGTCTCGCGCCGCTATGACCCGTATCCCATATCCTCCGTCTGGGCAGCAGCAACTTGTCCGCATTCTCACCACACCGCGCGTTCGAGACCAACGCACATCTGAGCCAACGTGCATGGGTACGTATTGACGGCTGCTTCCGACGTTGCTCAGCCCATCACCAGAGCCAGCAGTGCTTCCGGCGAGTCTTGCCAGCAATCGAAGACTTTGCCGGATCAACGCGCGAAACGCCCATCTACCGCACGCCGGCTACCGCACGCCATCTATGTTTAGTCGGCAAAGGTCAACATAGACGCCATGTTATACAGCAGAGCGCAGTCTGCTGAGCTTCCACCCAGCACGGTGCTCTGGAGATGTAAGGACTAGGCTTAACTAGGACTAGGCTGTTTACTAGCTAGTCCCTAGCTCTAAGCTAGAGGCTACAGAGATCCTGCTAGTACTACTATTCTAGACTAAGATAACTATCTTAGTTATTAATCCTCTTTTGGGGTGTAGTGGCGTAGTGGTCTAGAGCTATGTCCTTACAGAAGATCGCCATTCAACAACTCTTGGCAAAGAAAAGTACGAGCCTCATCCACGTCACTAGGATTGGCATGCAGCCAGCGGTGATGATGCACAAGGGGCAAACATTCTATTTTAGCCCCCTGCTCCAGGCAAACATAAAGAGTCGACTCTTTCCCTTTTTATCGTATTGAGATGTGTTCCTAATCTTACAATCTATAATATCTACTCTTTAATTTCTAAGAAATGTGGCCGAAAGCTGCGTCAATCCTCGCCCTGGCGACTACCGCTGTTGCACAGAGCAAGGGCTTCAACTACGGCGCCACCAACGCAGACGGTTCTTGCCGTGGATATGACGACTTTGTGCGCTTCTTCAACGAGGCGAAGAGCCTACCGGGAGCACCTGGCTTCAACACAGCGCGTCTATACACTTCAGTCCAATGCGGCACCGCAGCCGACCCCATCTCTGCCTTCCGCGCAGCCATCGACACCGACACACAAATTCTCGCTGGTCTCTGGGCCAGTGGTGGACGTGCCGCCTACGAGAATGAACTCAACGCCTTGATTCGTGGCGCCAGGGAACTGGGCAGCGCTTTCACAGACAGAATCATTGGCATCAGCGTGGGTTCGGAAGATCTGTACCGTAGCAGCTCACAGGGTGTATTAAACAAAGCCGGTGTTGGTGCTACTGGTGCTGAGATCGAGGGTTACATTGGCTGGATGCGCGATTGGATTCGTGGCACTGCGCTTGAGAGCAAGCCTATTGGTCACGTGGATACGTGGACTGCGTGGACGCTTCCCGAGAACCGTGGTGTTGCGCGGGCAGTGAACTGGCTTGGACACAACTCTTTCCCGTATTATGAGACCACGAGGCCGAACTCGATTGACCAGGCTCGCGAGAACTTCTACCTGGCTGTCGGTCAGACTGAGAGTGTATCTGATGGAAAGCCAGTGTGGGTGACGGAGACCGGATGGCCACGAAGTAAGTCATACTACCATTTTTGATCTTAACGTGCCCCAAAAAAATTGCTAATTCTTGTGCAGCTGGTCCCGTTTCTGGCTCTGCGGTTGCCTCTCTCGAGAACGCGAAGCGTTACTGGGATGAGGTTGGTTGCTCGCTTTTCGGCACCCGTAACACCTTTTGGTACACTTTGAAGGATGCCAACGCGGCACACACCGACATATCCTTCGCTATCACCCCGCTTCAGAACAACACACCGTTCTTCGACCTTACTTGCTAGACGGTCAACCTGAAGAACCGATAACTATTATGTGATGTATCACAGACACCGCACCTTGTTGTATGTAATATGTAATTCAAAGTGGTAGAATGCACAGTTGGGCTTCGCGAAACCTACAAGCACAGTGGGTCTGTTTCAGCAAAATTCTTGAAAACTTGGATACCTTGGCTTCTTGACTATCTCCCGGAACTTTCTAGCGTTTCAACGTCCACCCGGAGGTAAGCGGAAGCGGCCAATGTCTGTTTATCAAAGTTTCTTATACAAAAAGACACGCGCTATACCTCTTGTTAACCTGCTGTCTCCACTTAAAAACTTGAGAACGTATGCACCAAGGTTATGACCTAAAGTAGAAGCCAAGGGCCCGGTAATTAATGAAGATACTTTTGAAGCTATACCTAAAAAGAAATTTGCATTCAAAGCTACTGAACAAGCATAATTGCTAAAACCGCATCACCCGAACATTCAAATATCTAATCAATTTAGACATGGAATCATTTACAGCATCTAGCATCAACCGTCTATTCACCTATTTACACTGCCCCATCTCCGCAAAACCGCCATCCAAAGGCCTCGATCGGTAAAGCCTGCCGCAAGATCGTCGCCCACTTTCTTACGCCGAGGGAATACTCTGCGGGTGCGTTGTGAAAACGCCCATAGGGTCCAACTCCGACTTGATACCCTTCATCTTCTCAAAGTTGTCTCCGTAAAGCCTGACGCTCCATTCCTCCACAGTAAGCTCGGTGTCTCGGTAGTTTACAAAACCCCTCAGCGGTACACCCTCCTTCTTCAGCTGCTCCTTGAATGGCCTGAAACCAGCTTGCATGTACTCGATGCCGTCGGCGGGCCACTGTGTAAGGCCACTTGCAAGACGTCCTTCCCAGCGGATCAGCCACTGGTTGTTGGAATAGGCCATGGCTTGCTTGGAGTCGTCGACATCACGACTCACACCGCCCCAAAGGTCTATGAAGCCAAACTCGGTCAGGTCGGTGCGGTTAAAGGCGAAGGTGGTGTGCTGGTACAGCGCTTTTGCGGACTCGAATGTAAAAGGCTGGTCCTTGCGCAAAACCAGGGCTTGCAGGTACATGTTACGTGGGGGGAAAGTGTCTGCAGTTCCGTTGATCATAGGAGTGGCCAAGTTCTCCATGGTCCAGAAATCCGCTGTTGACTTGGTCGTTGTAGTTGTGTTGGGAAGTCGTTCCACGAGACTAGCGAAGAGGGCGTCAAACTCATCTGGGTTACCGTAGGAGTAGCCACTACCGCTGAACTTGCCAGCAAGCTGCCATCGCAGGGCAAAGGTGTCGGGGGCTTCGGTCATGGCCCATTCTTGGATATCGATAAGGGCTTGGACACCGGTGTCAATGTCTACAGCACCTAGTGAGATTGTGAAGTTTGTGGCAACCTTGAATTCTGGCTTCCAGGTACGAGTTGTCAGAGACAGGATGATACCGTAGGATGAGCCAGCACCCTGTACGACAAAGAACAGGTCAGGGTTCTCCGTGCGGGAAGCGGTCACAATGGTACCGTTGTACAGCATCACCTCAACGCTGTCGAGGTTGTCCATCGGGGTGCCGAGGAATCGACTGGTGGTACCAAAGCCGCCACCGATGGAAGAGCCAGAAAGACCGACCCAGTTGGCTCGCACGTGGGGGAAGTGGCGCCCGTGCTTCTCCCAGAGCCATGTTGCGGCTGGTCCAACTCGGTTTCCTCCACCATAACTGTAATTGTTAGCATGATGCATCTGGATTCCAACTGCAAAGATACATACGTGAAAAGACCCTTCGCCTCGTCGAAGGTAGTTTCGGTGAAGTGCTCCATGTTGATTACAAGCGCTCCATCCACACCGCCGAGACCGTAGGCTCCGTAGGAATGTCCTCCGTTCAGCGGCGAGACCTTGATACCCGCATCGACGGCGCATGCCAACGCAGCAGCGACCTCGTCCCTGTTGCGAGGGACAACAACAGCGGCTGGCTCAGGGTTAAATCGGAGAGACCATGGAGAGGTAACATTCTCCCAGTTTGCAGCATCCGAAAAGATTGACAGGGAGGCAAGGTTGCTGGAGCTGCTCAAGCAGTTTTGGAGCTTGGATTCATCCTGGGCTGAAGCACCGGAGAGAAGAGAACTGAAGAAGATGACGTTCGAAAGAAGACGGAGTGCACCTTGGGGCTTGAAAGAGCGGCGAAGGCCCATGGTGTATCGTGCTGAAAAAAAGAGTGTGGTTTGGAAGCTCGTTGTGAGTAATACTGCTCAATTGCGTAGAAGAGCGCGCGAATTGCCCGTCTTGTAGCTGGTGACCATACAACTGTCCTGCAATCTTCCGCAATATGCCGTTTGGTGGGAAGTTGCTTGCATGATAACGCTTCGGCGCCGAAGCACCCGTCCTACCAAGCGCCCGAAATAAAGCCATTCCTACTCTTCCATTGGAGTACATGGGGAAAACAATCTAAAGGCATTTCTTGGAACACTGTATACAAAAGCCAAGGAATGTTGTATGCGTCGCGCTTTCATGTAGACACGATGAACATGGCAGAGCTGTGGCGAACACATGCCCGCCAGTCATATGCATCAGCTATTCTCGGATCTTCGCACACGGCGGATCGCGTGAGTTATACGTGAGGCGCGATCCATACTTTGCGCTGCAGGCTTGGTGCGTAGCGAGTGCCGATGGGGGACGGTTCATGAGGAGCGGGTACAGGAAGAATGATTGATGCGCATCGCACTGACCCGAGCCTCTTCGCATGAGCTTATATGGCAATCTTATTTGTGTACATTGACGACGGCAGTGCCAGATGGATGACTCGTACGAGCGAGTTGCGGGAGCTTGGTCTGTTTCAAGAAACATGCTCAGACAGGCAGTCTTAATCTAACATTAGTCATGGAGGTGTTTGCGACATTGTCTTGGCGTAAGAACACCAGACGCCAAGCCGACAGCTTCAGGTCCTGGACGTGAATTTCTCCACGCCGTGACAACACGCATCATCATCTTTTCGTGGAGGAGCTGACTTTGCCCTTCGAGGACATGCTTTCCCGGATTACACAATGGCCCTCCTCGGCAACAAAGACACGAGTTGGTTGGGTACCGGTAGGTACTGAAGGAAGGCTTCAACTCCGATAGCGAGAACATCGAATTCGCTTCGCGGACGAAGGGAAAGGCATTCGCAATCCCGACCGTATAAGCACCGAATAATGCACACCAAGGCAATCAAATTCGAAGCTCGTCTTGTTCCGGGACATGAGCAAGCCTGGAAATGGTGGCCCATGTGGCAGGATGTTCTCGAGAAATCAGCTTCAACACAAGCCTTATACTTTTCCTAAATCCAGCCGTTTACTGGTTCACCTACCTCGTCACCCTGACAGGTGTATACGACAGAGTACAATAGCTTTAGCCTAGCCAGCTAGTCTACGAGGCTGCCCAGGTGTAGAGAAATTGCCAATCCATATAGATGGATAGCAGACTGCTTTTAGTACGCTGGACTTATCTTGGTTACCGACTCAGCCGCTCTCGAAACATGACAAGTGTTGAAAACTAGTGACGACCACGATGATGTGGTTGAAGGCGCATATTTTGTGTTCCGGGGAGCTGTCGTAGACGTAACTAACCGTGACGTCAATATTCCATGTCCATTAAAAGCTGCAGTTTGTGTGACGAGCGCGTATCTAATTACAACTACCATCCTCCAGTCAACAACATGACACTCCCAGTAACAGGCAAATCTAGGAAGGATACGCTCGCGACACGCCTCGAGAGCGACTTCGAGAAACGACCTGATCCCATGTAGTTAACACAAAACGCTAATATGTCGCAAAACAGCTCTTCGGGCGTCGATTATGAGCCGCACCCTGAAAACTCAATCAGACTAGAGCCTGAAAGGGAAAAGATTGTACGATCAATATGCAACCTATACTCCGGAAGCGCGAGCGAACATGATATGGTGGTGTACGGCAAAGATGCGGTATATGATGACCCCTGGAGCTATTGCGATACAAGATACAAGATCGCCGGCCAGTGGTATGGTAAGTAGTTTGCAGACTTCGAGGCAAGACGGACGCGTGAACGAGGCGCTTTGCTGACACGCGACAGGCATTCCAAAACTCATGAAGAGTAGTCGGACGATCAAGACAGAAGTCCTTTCGTCAAAACCCGATGAGATTATCTTCAAGTTGCAGCAAGAGTATACACCCAAGCCGATGCCCATTGCGAAGAAGGTTAACAGCTTGATCATTCTGACGCTTGATCAAGAGGGCAAAGTGCGGTATCACAAAGTACGTAGGCATTGTTGGAATGTGCACGGCTTGCGCAACCATTTGGTTGGTTCTAAAGTGCGGCTACTGACAGTGAGCAGGACATGTGGAATGAAAAGGACTATAGTCACGAAGGCCTGGGCAAGATCATGAAGGAGTTGAACGGGGATCACTTGACGAAGATAACGCAACCTCCGGCAGATCTGTAAGAAGCAATGAATGATGATAACATGTGATCTTCAACACACAAGTACCATCCCTATCACCAAATCCCTGGGACAAACATACGATGCGACGCGTCACCAGTTTTTTCCGAGCACAAAAAGCTGTCGAGTGGAAGTATATTGGAACAACTAAATAGAAAGAAGGTCATACGGATATCACAGTTTTGTATCCCAGCTACGAGCGACAATGAAGTAGCGACGGTGGAATCTACCCCCAAACTCTACCCATACAGACAGGAACATTATACCATTCGACAACTATCAAGACTTTAGTGGACGACCATAGTTGAAAGAACTACAGCAAATCCACCACAACAAAAGAAAACACTCAAGACCAGGTAACAACCGTAGTAGCCTTGCCCAATTTGAAGCTATTTTTCGGCTTCGCCGCCTCGCGCTTACTCCATGTAGTCTCCGAACCTGGCTGACCCAACTCGATAGTGTCGGCCGGAAGATCATCGCGCTTCTCCTTGCCCCAGGTGACGACAGTGCTAGGCTTCCCAAGCTCGATACTATCCGCCGGGTCGCTAGTAGCAGTATCTCTCTTTCCCCACGTGATCTCTGTGGTAGGCTTCCCCAGCTCGATACTGTCTGGTTGAGTGATTGTGTCGCGCTTCTCTTTACCCCATGTTACTACCGTCTTGGGTTTGCCAATGGTGAAACTGTCTTTTGGTGTTCCGAATGAGACTGCGCGTTTCTTGTCTTTGCTCCAGATGACCTCGGTTGTTGGAGGACCGAGCTCCACGTCATCTGGCTTGGGCTCGTCGTTGCGCTTGCTCCATGTGACTACTGTGGATGGCTTGCCGAGGTCGATGGTGTTTGCGGGATCGCTAATGCCGAAAGTTTTTGCCTAGTATTTTTGAGTGTGTGAAGACACGGTGATGAGGGGATAGTGACAAACCTCAGCTGAAGGCACGGGTGCGGCACTGCTAACACCAACCAGTAGACCAGCAGCAAGAACGGATACAAAGCGGTACTGCATTTCAACTCTTGCCTTCTCGTGAAGTCAATTGCTATTGTTGGAAAGGACAAGAAACAGGTGGGGCTCGCTTCAAGGTAAAATCTCAGGGTCTACGCTGTTGGTATATATCGAGGACGAGATACAGCAGATCGGCAAAGGAACTGACATACTTCATATATATATACGCATCATTTAAACCAAGCTTTTACACACCTCATTTGCCACCTTGCAGCTACTCGAGATGGTAAGTAAGTAGTTGGTGTTCGAGGCTGTTTGATACGGGAGGCTGCAATCTGGATAAAGTACTTGGGGCTCCTGTTTTGGTTAGGGGTGGTTGAGCCAGCAGGCCTCTGGCGAATATATAGATTAGACGTTAGGTGTGACTGGGGGAGTTAGATGTGGGGTGATTGAGAGATACGATGTTCTGGAGTGCTTCACTGGTAGGCGCTGCTGGTATTTGTCCGGGACTTTGCGCAAGAACAGTGCATACGAGAACTATTGAGTGTATAATTGCTTGCCTTCTTAGACCCGGATATAGATCTGTTCTCAAGTCTTTGCTGCTATGGCTCGTTGACCTGTTACATGAGCTATGTTCTCTCCCAAATGCACACGTAACAACAAGCAGCACTCAGCACGAATCGGATCATACGTGAGAGGAATATCTAAAAGCAGTATCATCATGTCGCAAGTGTAGCTCATTTCAACATCAACGCGCCTTAAACAATCGTCTTCGGCACTACAATATAGCACAGATGTGTAGGCTCCCAACAACCACAGCATATTCTAGCCCTACCCACACCTCCATCTGCGTATCCGACATCGAACCACTTTCATGCAGGAGTACCCTTGCGCATAATCATCTTAACTAAATCAAGGGGCGACTATACACATCAAGCATAAGTGGACACTGGTCAATGCTTTTATCGCTTTGCACAAGAGGTGTTTCGACAAAAGTGCCAATGAAATAGAGTCAGTGGCGACGAAAAGGTCTAGATCTCGTCTCGAATCTAGAGTAAACACAAAGGATGAACATACCCAGGGTGCGAACGCTATCGCAGAGGCCAGAACGATCGACGCGCAGAGTCTAGGGGAAGGTATCTGTATAGCCGATTGAGGAAACGAGAAGCCAAGCAAAGGGTGCATGTCGTAAATATTCATGTCGTAACATCGCCGTTAGTATGATCTTCATAGCACATGCATCTATTCTTAGATATAGCAGCAGCTTCGTGAGGAACAGGATAAGAAAAGTACCCCAGCATTTACATTGGTATTCCAAAATGCAACGAGATTTTTAATCGAACAAACATTTTAAATCCACACTAGCCGTGCCCAAAATATATCTTCGCAACCTCGTTCATGTCTGTGACGGACAGAAGTTGCTAGCTGCGATGTTGGTGACGAGGATGCAGAAGCGAGAAAAGATAGATTGAGGTTGTGGATGCAGTTAATCTAAATAAATGACCCCTCCAAAGGAAGAAAGACCTGCTCGGTAAAGCAAAGGTTGTGTGAAAACTGACATGTTTCACCACGATAAGGGTGTTTTTTTTTGGTAGTGGTTCGTCGTTGTGTCAAAGTATGGATGTGACGGCGGTATTTTGCAAATGCATGGGTTGGTTTGTGTGGGTACTGGTTTCACTACTTAAAACGGTTCTGTCATGGGATAAACGAAAGTGTCATCAAACGAAACTGTGTTTTACACATTTGATAATGACGCCATTGTAACGCTGTAATATATACACTGGTATATACGCAAACAATCGTACTGTACAGATATTGTTCGCCTCACGGCTCAGGCTCTTTCGGCCTCTCTCCAAACTCACGCTCTAACCATGACGCCCAAACTTCCTTGGTATCGTCGGCCGCATCATTAGCCGTTTTTTGATCGATACCACCAACTGCATCAGGTTCGTGTTGAGTGAACATAGTGTTATCATCATCCATCATTCCTGGCGCAGTCTCTGACTCCGACTCTGACTCTAGAGGATTAAAGTCGTTGATGTAGGCAGATGTGGCGATCATGATGTTGTCTGCGACCCAAGCGGGAGCAAGGTACTCTTTCTTCTTTTGTGTTACTTGCGTGGCCTTCGTAGCAGCGGCGAGGATTTTTCCGCGATCGAAACCTCCCTTGGAGAGATCGTTTAGGACGTTGTTAAACGCAACGGTATTGCCGGTGACGGAACACAAGCTGAGCATGTTGGAATATGCTTTGGCCATATCGTGATGTTTGACTCTAGCCTTGATACTGCTGATCTCCCCCCAAACGTACAAGCCGCCCTCCCAGTCAGCGCGGCGAAGACAGTCATTCAATAATCTTGTCAACCCGTGCACGTCAAGACCCCAACCGTCCGCCTTCATCTCGTAGTAGATGTCGAGGGCTCGGTCAAAGCCTGCAAATCTCATGACACCGATTATCAGGGAGCTGAAGACCATGGGCGTCGGGTAGATCTTTTGATAAACCTTTTCTTCGTTGACCCTCACGAGCCGACCTTGGCTAGCTGAGTTAATGTTGATTGCGGGATTTGCAAGCATAAGTGCATCATTCATCCCTCTCATCCTAGTTATGAACAGAGAGAAGTCGTCAGCGTGTCCATGTCTTGCAGAAGCATAATGATTGAGTAGTTCGCGACAAGTAATCTCATTCGGACGTATCTTGCTGACGTAGAGACAACCTGCTACACGGTCCACTAGCTTTGGTCGACGCCATCGTCGGAAGCCAACTAGTAACGTGTTGAACGTCTGTAAATCTGGGGAGGCGGATGACACGAGGAGATTGTGGCATATCTTTGCAATTGCCACAGCCTCCTTACGATCGTTACCATGAGGGATTTCCTTTAGCAATCCTTGAAGGCCTTCATTTAGTTTGTTTGTAATGGCGTAAAAGTCCCCATCGGCGTCTTGATGGTAGCTTGGAATCGCTGGGTGGTCCGCCTGAATCCGGGCGTTGACAGTTGCGTCTACTACAGTATGAACGGGAGTTCTGTGGAGGTTTTCAAGAGCCTCTAATATGTTCAGGCGTGCTTGTTTGTGTTGTTCCTTGGTCATAGACATAGCGTCCCGGATCTGATGCGACAACTTGGCGAACTCGTCCCCTGCAGATGCAGGTCCAGCGAAGCGAGCACAGTTAGTTTGATGAAGCAAATCGTGTATGAGGAGTCCGGTCGAAAGTTCCTGCATAGCCAGCTTCTTCCACGTGTGTCGCCTTCGTAGCGAGTTCAAGCGTAGTGCGTCTGGCGCCCACAGCGACTGGGGTGGCAAATTGGTACGTACAAGCTCAGCACCGGTGTTTGCTGGCCATTCCAGCAGCTGCACACCTGGAAGTCTCGAATCGAATTGCAGATCTTCCCAAGCCATTTCAGCGTAGTCACGGATTTGCGACTGGACTTGTTGCGTCTCCAAGATATGATCATCATACAGTTCCATGCCCACAATGCGCTGCATAGCATCCCAGTCAAAGTCATTTGGCAGATCTTCAAAAGTTAAGCCATGATACCCATGGGGTAGAGAGATAGGTTCCGTGGCCGCCATTGTCTCATTCTCTCCTTCTATTAAAGGCTGATTATCCGTAGATCCGGCCAGCTGCAGAAAAGCCTTCTCCCATTGTTTGTTTCTAGCAGCTTTTGCTTTCGCGTCGATAGCAAGTCCCGCGGCGAATACAGTCGTATATACGAAGGTCGATGTTGGTGTGCCGATTGTCCACGGGCCACGAAGAGCCGCCCGCCCGCCGCGTCGAGCGAGAGCCGTGGTATTGGAGACACATGATATGCATCTGCAGGTACCCGGGTTCGATGTTGCCCGGGACCAGATGGCTCGCATTGCTACCGGGGCATGCTGCGTGAGGAATGGAGGGGCGACGAAGGACCGGGTCGCGGGCGGCGGAGCGAGACAACGCACCGAGGTAGGCGCAATGATGCTGTTGATAGCAGGTAGCTATTAGTATACGATTGGAGAACCCGTAGGCAGAGGTGTCGTCGCTCAGCGCTCAATGCCGGTTTGTTGTAGATAGTACACGTTGTTTGATCATGCGAGGATGGAATATATTTTTAGCGCGTCCGCTAATCGCGTTGCTCTATATCTTGAGCAACCTGTAGACATGGCTATAGAAGACGAGTGAAAGTGATGGCATAACATACTTCTAATTCGGAGGTAATATGAAGCACGTGTTCTAGTACTAATCTCAACTACACCATCACCTACCCGAGCTTGATCTTCTGTCGCGCGGCTTCCCCGCGGTGAAACCCTGCACCAATCGGCAATACCTTTCGCCGGCGACTTTCCAAAGCTGCAGGCACGACCACCATACTACCACAACTATCACTGTTATAACCACCAAACTCACGTCTTCACACCAGCGAGCCCTTTGATTAGAGTCGCAAACATGGCTGTAAGCTATTCACTCTGTTCGGCAATGACGCGCAAAGCTAACATGCACTAGGCAGTTGCACCCTTCAACCCGCGTCCTTTGCTCCAAAGCTTGTATGTCGCATGCTCTGACCTCTCGGACTCTCCTCACCAAAAGGAATACGCGCTAACATGTGCGCAGAGTTGACAAAGACATCGTCGTTAGGTTAAAGTGGGGCGAGACCGAGTATAAGGGCAGACTCGTCTCAGTGGACCTCTATATGAACATTCAGCTCTCCAATACGGAAGAATTCGTAAACGGCGTCAGCTCAGGCACTCTTGGACAAGTCCTCATAAGGTGTAACAACGTCTTGTGGATTGGAAAGGCCGAAGAAGTGGAACCCAAGGCGACCAAGGACACGGCCATGAGCGGTTGAACCACGCCTACGAGGGCAGACACACGATGCGCGACACAAGATTGAGATCGCAACAATGAGCGCCCATCGGGAGCGCGCAGATAGCTGTCTGAGCGCAACATCTTCACATGCGCCCGCAGCGGGAATGCAGCATGTGCGCTCCACGTAGTATGCGCAACTGAAGATACCACAGAGCAAATAGGTGCACAATTGGAATGGGTAGAAGTCAGGATACCAAGCTTCGCTTGTGAGGCGCTACAATGTTATCACTATTCATGCCGCCAGCTACTCTATCTCCTCTATAATCATTATCCTCTTGCTTTTTCCTTCGTCAACATGAGGCTGAACATTGAGCCCTCGGAGGTTTCCCTCAAGCCCAAGATCAGGTCGTAGCCTCAAACCTTCGTCTCTGATTTTGTATAGTTTCTTCATCCTCATCGTTTCGAGACCCTCTACGACATTTGCTGCATGATCTCTCACAAGCTCATCTGCATCCTCATCTCTTACCCATTTCACTACTCGCTCAATTTCTTCCTGTTGCTTCAAGTTCAGACTGACCATACTCTCCTGCCCACTTTCAATTTCCGCGTCAATACCGCGTAGCAAGCCCATTATGACAAGCGTAGCTGAGCGACGCAACAAGGCTTTCGTCTCTTCTCTTTCCATGACCAGAATCAATAGCACCATTTGCAATATCGCGTCGATCATTGGCTGACGCAAGACCTCCAATCGATGTTCCAAGACGGTAGACAGCACACTGAGACCAGAAGCCCGGATACGAACGTCTTCCTCAATCCCCGTATCTTCCCAACCCCCCACAATCTTCTGCAGTGCCTCGTACTCAGCTTGTTCTTGCAGGTCCGCGCCCTCAGGCTCAAAGATGTTAGGTATCGGTCCGCCCCAAGCAGCCTCACCTTCCTCTCTGATCTTCTGTTCGCTGTCTGCGAGTTTCGTTCGAGCCGAAAGTGTCTTGTTACGTTGCCCACGCCGACTCGCCAACGAAAGACAAGCTTCGGTAATCCGTTTTGCGCATCGATACTGCAGCCCACTATGCTCGGGTGAGTTCCAGAAGTCGTTTTCGCTGGCAAAGGTGTTAAAGACTTCTCCGACACGTAGTCTGAAGTCCAGAGCGTTTCTCAGCTCTCCCTCCTTCTCTTCTGTTTGCTTCCCTCGCGCTAGCTTCAGGGATCGCTCATCGATGTCGATGAATGCATCGACTAGTATGCCAACCACAGGCTTTGGAGCGCGTGTTGCCAGTGTGACGAGAACGGGTATTGCTGCTAAATGGACGTAAGACTCTGGATCTGCCAGTGAAGCAGATAAAAGCGTGTGTGTAAGAGATGGTATGTCAAAGGCTGGAAACGCAGATGGGTTCTTGAGGAGCCTGTGTACTGTATTTAGAGCCCATGTGCGGTTTGGAGGATCTGGCGATTGTAGCTCGGTGAAGCAGGTCTTCAATGTGTCGCGATGCTCAGCCAGTGGATCGGTTATTGGTTTTGCTATCGATGACGGAGAAGTAGAGGTGGGGGTGATAAGACGGACAGCTGTGGTGGCGGAATAGCTTATTAAAGGCGAAATCGGCAGCTGGACCTGAGGCTGCGGCTGCGAAAGATACGCTAGCAAAGGGAGAAGTGTGTGTAGGGTTCTCGTTACGGACGGCGTTTTCTGGAAGTCCGGTGATGCTAGTAACGTGTTCAAGATACTCAATGCGAAAGATACCAAGTCCTCATCTATACCCTCCCCATCTTCTTTTTTATTCGCCATATCTTGTGTCGGTACAATATTGTCTAACATCGCTCTCTTAGATGTACGCAGCTTGCCTGACTTCTCAATTCGAGTCTTGTGTTCGCTTACGTGGTTCTGAATCAGCTGTGCCAGGAGATCGATGATGTGCTGTGGACTTCTGGCAAAATGCTCCTGGAAACGCTGCGCCAAAGCTTCCGATAGTTTTGCATCAACAAGCGCCGATAGCGGATCAGCGTCGGAGTCTTCATCAGTGAGTGACTGTGTTGCAGGTTCCTCTGGTACCAACCACCGTTTTGTAGCGTTTACAAAGATAGAGCCAGCCGTGTCGTCGGGTATATTAGCTTCCGTAAGGAGGGTAACGAGTACAGTAACTCTATTGTCTAAGCCACTAATCCGGCTAAAGATGCTTTCCATAGCTCCCGTCCCTTCTATCTTGTCTTTTGAGCGAGTGCGAATCTCGACGCCACCTTGAGAGCCAGGCCCAAATGTCCAGGCAGTGTCACCATCCCAGAAAAGGTTCGTGGCGATGTTGTCGATCTGTTTTGTGTCGCAGGCGATCTCCATGTATCGCGACAAGATGAGGCTCGCAAGCATACTCCATTCTTTGTCTAGTGAGGGTCTGTCTTTGGCGTAATTGAGTAACGCCCAAAGTGGAAGTACAACAGGGTGAATGAGACGTCTGATGAGTCCGCCGTGAGAATATGATGTCAAGACCGTCTTTAGTCGTCTCAGGGCTGTCTTAAGATCACTCTCCTGTACGATAGTATGGCCGGGCTCGCGTTGCAAGAATTTCAATGTGCTGACGTTCTTGGGGTATATTGCTTGAAATAGCGGCTTTGCAAACAACTCCCATCCCAAGGTTCCCGGAGCGCCCGTCGTCTTCTTACTTAAAACTCCACCAGCAATGATCTGCCCAGCCGCTCTACTGAGTTCTTTACCCTCACTGCCATCTAGCAAGTACAGCAGTTGATGGGAAATTTTCGCTAGCCATTCATCCTGGCTGACGCCGCTCGGTGGTAAGACCAGTAGCTTTGAAGCTTGCGAGACCGCCTCTAGTGGGATGGGTATCTGTGACTGAGGGCCAGATGCACCCTGAGGTACACGGGAGTTCTTTGATAAGTATGATAGCGAAAGAAACTCGATGGTGTGGCGAACGCCTTGGGTTCGGAGAGGAATCAAAGAGAGTTCTGAGGAGATGACAGGTTTAAGCCAGG
Organism: Alternaria gansuensis; assembly: GCA_009289805.1. Taxonomy (NCBI): domain Eukaryota; kingdom Fungi; phylum Ascomycota; class Dothideomycetes; order Pleosporales; family Pleosporaceae; genus Alternaria; species Alternaria gansuensis. The sequence continues at coordinate 66,881 of WBOK01000093.1, read as the reverse complement.
TAGGGAGAGGCTGTTGTAGAAATGTGGTCAAGATAGGAAGGATTCGAGATGTTGGAATGTCTTTCATAATCTTCTCGAACACTTCCGAGTACTTGGACTTCACGTCTTCAGATGACGTGGGAGAGTAAGATAGCTCAGCGAGTGCAGAGATGATGTCTGGCAGGATCCTCTGGGACAGTAGTGGTTGAACACCAGACCCCTTCTGCTCCAACATGGGCAACAAAGTCTCAATAACAATTGCTAATGCCTCCAAATCGTGGTTCGGTGGTGTGAAGATTACGGCGGTCAGGACCGATCTTGGTCGTTGACTAAACGCAACGCCGGGAGACAAACGTGGAACGACTGCGAGAATAGTGATGAGGTCCACGAGACCATATACGACACCTGCGAGCGACGCATCGTAGGGTGCATTTGGATCTGCGGCTAGGTCTGCAGTGTTGATGTCCTGGAGATGGACGAGTGCTTGTTCAACAAGAGTGTCGGTTGGGACATCGGCACTGTATTTACGATTCTTATCGACGAAAGGGCCGATGAAGTTGGCTGCCGCGTCCACCACATCCTCGACTGCGCCCATCGTGCCTGGCCGTCTACCGAGGCCTTCTGCTATGTACTGAACGCGCCTGTGGCTAAGGTAGTGGCGATTTGCCCGAGCTTGGCTGTGCTTGTAATGGATATAGTAGGCAAGTTCCACCGCGAAAGCTCAAAAGGGCCCAAAGTGTTCTTGCGAGATCTGTATACTCGCCATCGACGAACAGGCAAGATGGTGTGATGGTCATGTGCAAGCAGGGAAGGATATTGTTGATTAGTCAGGGGGAAACGGGCCGCACGTGCTAGCGTCAGTCTGACGCGAGGGCAGCGCGAATCTCTTGGCGCGAGGCAACGCGTCTTCGGCCGTACTCTGGCGGACAAGAATCCAACAACCACTCCAGCACACCCATCACTACACGGCGTCCATCCCTGTTCAAACTCTACTACTTCCTATTGCTTCTTGATCAGATCCTAAACCTTGAACGCGTCATCCCCATCTTCTGGCTATGTCAATTGCGGCGGGACGGTCGCGTAACGCTCTCTTTGGACACAACTTCTTCTCTCGCTTGCTGCAAGCACTACACATGTCACTTCCCCCACAGTTACCGATGTCTGTCTTCCATCTGGAATGCGGTTCGCTCGCGCCTCACGCACTTGTGCGGTTGACACACACCCGAGCCTCTTAGTATGGTCTCAATGGGTCGTTTGTATGTCAGCTTGTGCGCCCTAGTGGAAACACCGGGGTTGTGTGTGAGGAGGGCAGACTCGATCTTAACCCTAATCATCTCCTGGTGTCCGATGTGCGTAGAGCGCAATGGATAGCATCGCGGTTATGTCGCCGACCTTCCGATTAGCCCCAGCATAATGGTTTGCTTTTGTAGACCGCCTTGCGTGGCGCGCAAAAGGGAGACTCGAGGTACGGGAGCGAGAGCTCAAATTGAGATGCCATGTGCCTGTCGGGGTATAAAAGTTTTCATAAGAAAACCACGTCGACATCTCATCTGTGCAACAGACTCTGGTCGCTAAAGATAGCTTCACGACGAACGCGACAACGCGAAGAGGAGAGCTATGAAGTCAGATGCCGGTCGCCTCACTGGAGGATCGACTTTGGGTCTCATCCTTGTACCGAAACACTGTTCCCTTGATTCCGAGAGTTGTACGGGAGCTGCAACACTTGATGCCAACTATCACCATGTACTCAGTAGACGTCATGCGTACGACTACCAGACAAAGGAAGAGCGAGGTTTTGACATTGATCGAGCCAAACACACAGACACGCCATCCTGTTCGGCTTTGGCTGGCGTGAGATCCACTCGTCGGAAAGGCGAAAGCCCAGCGAGGTCTCATTACGTCGCAGGTTGGTGTTGTCATAGATGGCAGACCGTCACGCTCCGGATCCCATGTCTCGAAGTTTCACGCACGAACAGTCTGCTGTGCTTACATGTGTTGGATCAAGTAAGCGGCGTTTGTACTGTACGGTAATCGTTTCGAGCTGGATCCAAGTATGGCGACGGATCACCCGTGCATCTTACCTACAAGGACGAAAGTCCCGATCAGATCTCCAACCTCTTCTACAGTTTACTCCGTTACGTCACGAAGCCGGTGTCACGGATTCATTATCCGACACTTGTCACTCTAGGGTGATATCTGACCAGTCGCGTTAGTCGTCAACACGTAGGTTCAGCCTACGTTTGAATTGGCGAGCGTCTACCCCTTCGATCAAACAGTTCTCTGGCTGTTGCGATCAACAATGCGGCTTTTGAGGATGTCCTTTGTCCGTATCATCATGCTCCTTCGTTTCTCATGGAAGCGGAGAGGAAACAAAGACTAGTCTCAGGAATTCATGTTACCACGATCAGAGAGAAGCATCTTGGCTTGAAAACCAATGATGATTGTGTCCATTGGTGAGTGTTGCGTTACTGTTGTGCTAAATCGACTAGGAACTTGTTGTTGACGCAACTTGGCACACGGAGACGACGGTCTTGCAGTGATGAGAAGAACTGCTAGTGTTGGAGATGCAACGGCGCCTTCTATGGAAACACCATGGCATTCGTAAGACTCACAAACTGGGATATATCAATCTGTTTTCTCTGGCTTGGCCGTACGACAAGGGGGCTCAGCTTGAAGGACAGGAAAACCGATGACAGCATCTTGGCGGATATTGGAGGCCATAACGCACCGCTTTTCGAACCAGAAAATGAAGACGGGACCTCTCAAGAGTGAGGCTCAAGGTCTAGACCTGTCTGTCGACATCCTCTGCGACAAGCTCCTGCGGGTCCTCAATTCTTCCATCCAAACATGCTTCGCGGTCATGTTACTATCCTTCTTCGCGATATTCTCTTGGCCATAGTCTTGGAAGCACTCTTGACTGTTCACCGACATGGGTTCTTGTGGTGTTACTGGTGTGAAATGGGAGGGCGTGGTATGGTGTTGTTGCGAGTGGTTCCCCAGCTGTCCTACGGGATGGCCGAATTCTTTTTCAATAAGTGCTCCGCTTTCCGGGAGATGATATTACGCTAACCAATGCAGGTCCCAAGATTAGCTACGTGTTACTTCAACTCTCGTATTGACCCTTGCAGCTGCAGCGGGCATGCCCACTGGGTGTGTCGGCCTAACACGAAGCGAGCTTGCATGTATTCAGCCTATACGAAGACATTGCAGAAACGAGATACCAAGACAACAACAATTCTTACGCGACCCTCCATTCTTCAAGTAAGGTCTATTGTTCTTCGTGTTCTGCCAGATCCCATCACGAATCATCGATCTTGAGCTACCAACCACAACTGATCACGTCAATTGAACCTACGGTTGATGTGGACTCCGGCACGCTTTCGTATGGATGGAAGCCCTTTGCAAGCCATGTAGAGACGGATCAATTATTAGCATTGGTCGCTGTGGATATGCACGAATAAGAATAGGATAGGGTCGAAGGGTTGTGTGGATGCATCGGGTATCAATTTGACAAACACGTCTTCTACAAGTAGTACAATGCAAGCCGTTGGCCTCAAATTCAAGCCACCTTGGAGCAAGCGATGCTGCTGATCATCTTGCGATCCCGTTGACGTGGCGGTATTGGCTACAACCGCCATTGACCAGACATGGCTTGAGCGGGGTCCGTATCTGGTCGTGATTTTATGCACAGGGATCGATTCAAGCACATCGGTCCTCCCCGTCTCCAAGGAATTCGCAGACGTCATTGACAGCTGCGATGCCATGATATTCGCTATAAATCGTGGTGCAGCTGGCGATCATTCCAACGATACTGCCACAGTGTTACTCATCTTGGGTTCAACATGCGGCGCTTTTTCATTCGTCTTGTCTGCGCGTTAATATTGCCATCTTTGGCCCGAGGTGATACTTGTTCATCCGTGGCTTCTCTGGGTTACATTAACGTGACATATCCTCTTAACCCGGCCTACATTGAAGAACAAACCCAGTACTGGTCCACTTCATGCTCCGCCCTCCTTCCATCATGCATCATCTTCCCGAAAACAGTGGAAGAAGTCTCGACCGCGGTGCAGATCCTTGCCAATACCACTGAACCATTTGCTGTCAAATCTGGCGGCCACAACCCCAACAATGGGTGGAGCAGTGTTGCCGGAGGTCCAATCATTGCTATGGAGCATATCGATCAAGCCAACCTCGATCGCAACACCGGCATCGTCGACGTGGGCCCTGGTAACCGCCTTGACGGTATTGCTGCTAAACTACAAGGCACGGGCTGGACATTCTTTGGCGGTCGTATCGGAAACACTGGGGTCGGTGGACTAGTACTCGGCGGAGGACTTAGCTATATGTCGATGCAGTACGGATGGGCTGCTTCAAGTGTTCTCGAGTACGAGATTGTCTTTGCCAACGGCACCATTGGCCACATCAGGAACGACAATCACCCAGACCTCTTCATCGCTCTCAAGGGAGGTGGTAACAACTTTGGCATCGTAACAAACTACAAACTGCAGGCTCAGCCACAAGGTGACATCTGGGGTGGCAACCTGGTGTACTTGCGCACGCCGAACAAGGACAAGCAGCTGCTCCAAGCTGTTCGCGACTGGACCGAGTATAATGAAGACGAGAATGCTGCTGTGATAGTTACGGCGGAGCGAGCGAACATCAACATCGTTGACTCTTGGATCATCTTCCTGTTCTACAATGGCCCATCGCCTCCAGCTGGGCTTTTCAAGAACTTTACCGATGCCAACCCTTTGCTCGACACCACCCGAACACGCACCTACGCCGACTTCATGGCCTTCAGTAACTGGGTCGTGATCAAAGGCAGCGTCGTGGACATCGCCACAGAGACAATCCCATTACCATCTAGTGCCAACGCTGTCGAGGTCATGCAAGGTCTGCATAATCACTGGCGCAACATCTCCGAAACCACACTTCTTGTACCTGGTATTGTAGCTTCCATCGCATGGCAGCCTTTCCCCAAGAAGATTGCACAAAAAGCCCGGGAACTCGGCCCCGATCTGATCGATGCTGATGCCGATATCGACCGCATTATCATCGAGCTGAACTACGCTTTTACGCCGCAGTCACTGTACGAGCAGATGGCCGACACAATGGAAGCTACCTATTCAGGTGTGAGAAATAGGGTTTTGGCGTGGCAAGCGGAGGGCAAGTTGCCAGAAGCGTACTTGCCCGTTTTCATGAACTATGGTTTCTTTCGGCAAGATTACTTTGGGAGGCTGAGGCCGGAGAGTCGCGCGTTGGCGAAGAGAGTTGCGGATGCGGTGGATCCAAGAGGATTGTTTAGGTCGCGGACTGGAGGCTGGAAGCCTTGAGCTTGTGATGGACATATTGGGATCGGACATTTGGTTGCTGACCTGGGTACATTGATGGACTTGTTTCTCATAGTGAAACGGTCCTGCTGATTCTTACATTCTCTTTGCAGTTTTCGCTTGATATCAATATTGATATTCATGTACATTCCCGTTTGATCCGACATTTGCGCGTGCACGTCTCGACATTGTCATGTTACCACAGTTCCTCTTCTTCTTCTTTTTCTTCTTCCTCTTGCTCTTCCTACATAAACTCGAACAAATGCCGCATACCGTGCGCTACTTCAAACTGCACAAGCCGTTATTTCCATGTCCCTCTCTTCCCTACACGATCTATGCGCGACGTATCTCCCACTCGACATTTGTAATGCTGACTTCCTCGCCAGTCTTCTCGTCATAGTCGTACCATTCTCCGTCGGGTAGCTCGATGCCCGAGAACTTGGTGCCAGAGTCAGTGCCCGTCGCAAGGAACTCTCCCTCAGCCTTGAATTCTACAAACTCTAGGCCTCTGCAGTCAAACGCGAGGATGTTGATCTTCTTGGGTGGGTCGCTTTGTGGATAGGAGGCGGGCGCGGCTTTAATATTCGCCGAGTGTTCTCTCTGTAGGCCATGTCAGCAGCTGAAAAACCGAGAAGAGGTTTTAGGGCAGAAAGACCTTACAGTTCTTACACCTCCAGACAAAGTTGGCCTCACCCTTGCTGCCGCTTTGTTCGTTCATCTCGAAGCGGTTTACGGAGACGGGGTTGGGGTGTACTTCGCGACATGATGTGCATTGGACTTTGAATGTGTAGAAAAAGGGCGCGTCTTCGGTGTCGTTGGGGCGCAGGTCGGTGACTCTGGTAAATGTTAACAAAGTAAAGACGTGTAGTTGGAGACACTCACCCGTTCAATTCTGCTTTCAATGCTAGTGCGAGCACCATGTTGACTGTGTAAAGGTAAGCGTTTGAGAGATTCCTGTCGTAACTCGATGCGCCCCGCCCCCACCAGCACTCGAGCTGCTCTCAAGCTAACGCAAAAGGGATAAGGCGGTGTTGCCGTGCATCGCAGCTTTCTTGCGGTCCAAAATGTCCAAATCCTAACAACGCAGTACCGGTCACAAACAACAAATAAATCATGTACGTTACCAGATTCGCACAGTTTTTATCTTATTATAAGTAACCTCAACATTCACTCCCACCATACTCATTCATACACTAGAAGAATCGGCAAACCCAACTTCTGAATCCGAGATCTCCTTTTTCCGTATTGAGAAAACTATCCAACGCAGTTTGCAACAAGAATTCCTATACTTTGGGCCTTTCTTTTGCATACTTGACTTCTTCTTCTTCTTCTTCTTCTTCTTCTAATGTCACCCTGTTGGTTGCAATCTTCTCTACTGCACGACAATAGACCAAAGCCTTCAACTCTGACCGCTACTTGCATCTCAATCCAATCTCATCAAGATGGGTAAATTTTACCCTTGTCTTAACGAAAACCACATGGAATTCATCTCCAGTCAACCTCTCTTCTTCGTGGCCAGTGCCCCATGGGCCGGAGACCACATCAACATCTCGCCCAAAGGCCACCCATCAAGGACCTTTTCGGTTCTCGGACCGAACACGGTCGCCTACCTAGACGCAACCGGTAGCGGCTGCGAAACCATCTCTCACGTGTACGAAAATGGCCGCGTTACCATCATGTTCGCCTCGTTTGGACCCTCGCCTCAGGTCATGCGGCTATTCTGCAAAGGAAGGGTAGTCGAAAAGTGGGATCCGTACTACGGACAGTTGCGAGCGAAGATGGCGTCAGAGAACGGTGATGAAGTCGACATGACGGGCGCGAGAGCCATCATCGTGTTGAAGATCCAAAAAGTTCAGACTAGCTGTGGGTTCGGAGTGCCTCAAATCGGCGGCGGAAAGACGGCAAGTGGGGAGGAAGTAACAGGCGACGCCATCACCCATGTGGACCACGACTGTGAAAAGGAAGAAGAGAACGGCTTCGCGCAGCGGGATACGATGGGTAACTGGGCGCGGAAGAAGCTGGAGAAGCAAGAGCTTGCCGACTTCCAGAAGCAGTTCAACCATCGGTCACTTGACGGACTGCCAGGAATGATGAGCGCGCGGCGATGTTACGATGAGAATATCGCTGTGGAGGATACGAAGGCGTGGTTCAGAAAAGTGAGCAGGCAGCAGGATGCCGTGGCTCTGGGTGTAGGCCTGGGCGTTTTGTTGATGCTGCTGTTGAGTCTTGTGGGTGTGCTCAGTATCAAGCCGATATTCTTGCAACATATACTGAACGCGCAACGGAGGCAATTGGGCTTACCGGAGGACCACTCGTGGAAGAGCGAGCTTTGAGGGGGGCCATGACAAGGAAGAAACGATATGACGGCTCCTTGAGACCAGAGTGAAATCGTATTTTGGTAAACATGCAGCAGCAATGTCAAGCCAAAAGGGAAAAGGTTACGCGAAAACGTATGCGTTACCATTGTGCTGCTTAACACACCTCATCAACGCACTATCGTACAAGCCTATCTCAAGGCGAAATGCCGTATACATTTCATTCATTCGTTCGTTCGTTCGTTCGTTCGTTCGTTCGTCCATCTCCCAGGGGTATTCAATTCTCCTCTCCACTTCTCATCATATCGTAAGAATGCATATACACATGGTCCCACGGCATCCCACTTCACCAACCTCGTCCATTCTATTCCACGGACATGAACAACCACCGTCCGCTTACCTCCTACAAGAAATATTCTCCGCGGCCTCCACGACCTGCGGGGACGGCACGCTTATGATCCGGAACAGCAGAGAATATCTGGAACTCTGGCTTGAGGTCTTCGCCCAAGTTCATGATGGAAGCGACGTTGCCGCAGCGGTAGCAGTAGTTTGGTGCTGACCAGACGGTGACGACATCCTTGTCTTTGAAGTGGTACTTGTAGCCTTCATTGACTAATTGATGGGCTCGTGCGATGAGTTGGAGGCCGTTTACGTGGTTGAACTGCAATGATTAGTACAAGGAAGATGGATGAAGTGGCATGGATGCGTTACCTCTGAAGATACTTTGTCTCCAAATAACCAGCCTGCACCGCGAGGTGAGACAGCCCAAGTGTCGACATCTTCGGGATCACTCCATACGAGATCGCAGAAGGCTCCCTCGTGTGGGATTTCCTGGGCGCGGGCTACGACGCGGATTTGGTCTAATGTTCGGATTTCGGGACTTAGACCACCGTGTACACAAAGTACCTTTCCGTCTACGATGGCTGCTAGGGCGAGGAAATCGAATACCTGACAGCAGGCTTTCCATACCGAAGCATTGCCGTACTTGGTCTGGCATTCCTCGTAGAAGCCGTATACTTGGGTGATTTGTCTCGACTCGTGGTTTCCGCGGACAAGAGTGACACGGTCTGGGAATCTGTTGTGGTTAGTGTCGCAAAAACGTCTTGTACTGAATTGTGTACCTACTTCGCCTTCAAGCACATGAGAAGAGTAAACGTCTCCAAACTGAAGTACCCTCGATCGACAAAGTCACCCAAGAAGATGAAGTTCTGCTGGCCATTTCCGCCCACTGTGTTCTTGGTCGAGTCCGCATCTGATGCCGAGCCAAGACTCGGCCTGTCGTGAAGGCTCCTGCTTCGACCTCGCTCTTCCTCCTCTTCGTCGTCGCCCTCTTCATCGCCATCCCCTCCAGGGGGGCTTGTGGGCCCAGTGTAGTTGGGATCGCGCTGGAATCTCCGCTTCATCTTGCGCTTCACTTTGGGATCTGTGATGCTTGTAGGGGGCTCGAGGTCGGCAGGGTTGATTGTGCTGGGTAGTGAGACTGGCGGTGCGAGGGGTGCAGTAGGGGAGTCGCTAGGCATGCCGCCAGCAACACGAAAGAGCTCAAGGAGGTCGTAGAATTGGCCGTGGATATCTCCACACACTGTGACTGGTGTGCGTACGGGTTGGATGTTGGATTCTAGCAAGGTAGTGTTAGCCATGCTTTCATGTCCTGGTATAACCGGAATATTCCGGCAGTGCTGATGGCTCACCTTCCATGAGACATTCCTTGACAATCTCGCACAGCCGCTTCATGTCTGCCTCGGGCAAGTACCTGCATTGCTTCGCTTGCTCGAGCCATTCATCCGGCCCCGCGCCCTTTGCGAGGCGCGCGGGCCCTGGCTGGGGGACGTCATTGTCTTTGCCCATGTTGTAGTCGTCCTCGAGCTCGGCGTCCACAGCAAGCGCTCGATGCGGTGCGTTCACGTTCCGGTCCAGGGAGGCGACAATGGCGGCAGCAAGGACGTGGGCCGTGTGACGATGGGGGTGCTGAGGTGCGCGCTGCAGGGTATCATGGGGCAACGTGGCTCGCAGTGCAACCGAGTACAGTCAGCGCGAGATGGCTCTGTCGTCGGCAGCTCGAGTGGGCGGGGGCGGGCACTGAGGATATGTCGTCGTGGCGGAAGTGTGCTGTCTGCTGTCGTCGTGGTGGAAGTGTACTGTCTGCTGTCGTCGAGGCGCGGGTTCCGGTGGGGCAGCGGCCGCCCCTCGGCGCTTGCCGTTGCGCCTGTCCTCGCCCACTGGCTCGTGAAGGCGCGCCATTGCGCTTGTCTCTGCGTCGCCGTGTCTGGGAGAGTGCGCAGAACAATCGCCGTGGTTGGGACTGCCCTGCGAGGCAGCCTCTCCAATGTCCGCGCCTACAAATCGCCGTCCCCTCGTCCACCTCGCCTCTACCCAGCAGCGACTCGCGAGACAAGACAATCCACCAACTCCACCAGGCCGAGGGCGGACTCGGGCTCCGCTACCGTACTTGATATAACCGTGTCCCGCGGCAGCCAGCGCTAATTCACGGCGTGTAGACTGCACCCCGCAAAGACAAAGAAGAAGAAGAAGAAGCGCGCCCTCCATGGCCCCTCAGACAAACCCCAACGGCGTCCTGCCCGTCACGCTTGTTCAGAAGAGCCCCCCAGCCCAGACACCCCGCGGTCCCAAGGCTGCTCAACCCCGCCTGAAGCTGATCTGCCGCCGACTTCCGCCAGGCCTCACCAAGGCCGAGTTTGTCGAGGCCCTAGGTGGCGAATGGAAGCTTGGTGCTGGCAAGATGGACTGGATCAACTACCGGAAGGGCAAGATTTCTACCGAGTACGTCCCGCCTTCCTCTCTTTCCCCGCCAGCATATTGACCCCCTCAGTGCCGCCAAACCCTCCAAGCCAGCGCGCGCATACATGCACGTTACCAAGCAGGACCATGTCAAGGCACTCGGCCAGCACGTGCGCGCAGTCACTTTCCACGACGCGGCCAAATCATGGCACGACTCCGCTCTTGTCGGCCCACCTACGCTCGAATATGCCCCTTACCCGAAGATGCCTGGTGGCCGCCCGAGGAACGACAACCGCCAGGGCACCATCGACCAGGATCAGGAATTTAAGGACTTCCTTGAAAGCCTGACTAACCCCATCACCAGGCCTGCTGCCGCCGAGAACGAAGGCCAGAAGGAGAAAGTCAAGACGACGCCGCTGATTGAAGCGCTTCGTGAGAAGAAGGCCAACAGGGATAAGCCGAACGCAAAGGCAAGCAGACAAGGTCGTGGAGAGGGCAAGGATGATGGCACAGAGCGTGGTGAGAAGAAAGTCCTTGCCAAGCCAGGCAAGGAGAACGCTCTCAACTCGGGAGACAAGAATCGTCGGCTGAGCAAGGCTGACAAGGCTCAAGCCGCCAACGAGGCCGTCAAAATCCTTAACAAGGAGGCATCATCTTCCAAATCGCCTGCTGCCGCACCCTCGGCGGACAAATGCTCTGCCACCCCAGCACCAGAGCGCAAGCGTGGTAACGTCGCACTCGCAAAATCCATGCTGCAGCGTGACCTCGGTCTTGGGCCTGCTCCCAATCGTCGCCGTGGAACGAAGCGCGAGGTTGGTGCAGCTGCACCAGATGCGAACCCTCAAGCAAAGGAGACCAAGGCACCCGAGGAGAAGGCCAAGGAAGCGGCTGTTGCACAACCCGCTGCATCGACTCCGGACAAGAATGCGCAGGCAAACAGAAAGGAACGCCCAACTCGAGCAGAACGGCGCGCATTCAAGGCCAATCAGGGCGACAAGCCCAGCGAGAAGGCCAATACCAGCCATGTAAAGGCGCAGACGCCACTGAAGTCTCCTGCGCCTCAGATCCTCAAGAAACCTCAAACTCCCATCGCGCCCAAGGGTCCAGCTGCCTCTCGAGCCCCGCCTACCGAGCCTCCTGCTGCTAGAAACAGCCCCGCTCCAGCACAATCGCACCCTCCCCCAGCAAAGGTCGAGACAGTACCCGCTCAGGTGCAAAGCAATGTCGCGAAAGCAACATCGGCTTCGCCCGTGCCCACACCCACTAGCAAACAAGCGTTCCTCAAGCATGCGAACCCCAGCCAGGGTATTACCGAGCCGCTCATCGAAGAGGTCATGAAAACCTTCGGAACCATTGACAAAGTGGAAATCGACAAGCGCAAGGGCTTTGCCTATGTTGACTTTGCCGAACCTCAGGGTCTACGGAAAGCCATGGCTGCTAGCCCCATCAAGATCGCACAAGGCGCTGTCCAGGTTCTTGAACGGAAAGAGAAAGTCGCCAGGAACCCTCGCTTTAACAACCCGCCAATTGGTCCTGTTCGTGGCGGTGCTCGCGGTAACTTTACCCCTCGTGGAGGACGTGGTGGTCGCGGAAGCGCTAGAGGCGCAGGCCATGTTGGTCCTATCCCTGCTACGGGTGCTGGCGAGTCTGCTTCCACTGCGGCGTCAAATGCTGCTGCTTCGAATCCAGAACCTGTCGTCAATGCCGACGCCGCTACGTGAATGGAATCATGGATATGTGTGCGTCAGACACGAGACTTATGAGCACTTCGACGATGGCTCATTCGACATGACCACCTCACATGTCGCGAGAAATACGACATCAATTACGACACCACATGCTCTCGCTTGGTCTATATCTTGTATAGCCTTCCAGTCATCGATAATTAAGATTATAGCATGCTATGTATACACGCGCGAAACGAGGCATGTATATGGAGCCGTGGATCGTTTGATGAGCAGACAGGGCGGTATGGCTCGAGAGCATGCGATACCGCACCTGCTATATGGACATTAGTACGGGGGCGATGAGATGAACGCTGGAAGTTAGCATGACAGAAACTTTAGCCAAGTAACAGTAGATAATACATCAATGTCATGTTTATGTCTACTTGTACATGACCTATTTCACTGTGAGTCCGCGCCACGTGTCTTAAGCAAGGTAAAGTACAGGGTGGATTGATATAAATTCGATTATGCTAGAACTAAAGATGCCCTCATTATTCCTACCCTCGTATCCTTTGACAGAAAACATGAAGGAGTGTTGTAAAGAGAAATAACGAGCTTTTGCTGCCTTGAGGCGTCTGTCTTTTGGTATCTGGTAAGAAAAGGGCATGACAATCTGACCAAGGTCGGCAATTTCGTAGGGACAAAAGTAAATCAGGGCGCTCATGGGTCTCTGCAAGCAGGATAAGCAAACGAGTCAAAGACACAAGATATCAACCAGCAACGCAAACGAAGCATGAAGGAAAGCAGGCATGAATGAAGAAAGCGCAATCATAAACCATGGGTGTACATTGACGTTTGGAAATGAAAGACATGCATCTCTTTTCCCTCATCCCCCCTAACCATCCATTCATCATGTATACACGCCCTACATATCCACGTCCCCCTGCCAAACCCACCCAACGCGGATCTCGCCAACCATCCCCATCGAATGCAAATACCAAGCACGAATGCTATATCCGTCAAAATAAAACAAAATCATCAACAAATGCCAAAGCTAACCACCAACACGAAAGACAAATCAATCAAACTCACAGACAAAGAGGAAAAGAAAAAGAAAGGGTATCGACATAAGCCGCCGCGAAGCGTATTGGGTAAAAAAAGCTGGGAGATGGTTTTCCTCCCCCAAGATCCAAGTCTTTGATACAAAGGACACATGACCCGCTAAATGATACTTGGAACAAGACTATGGTAAGCAACGCGATAGGACACGCTCAACGATGATGAAGATGCTCAAAGAAGGTGGTGGTGAAGGGGGATTGTTATAAGGGTTTCCCAAGGATGGTGCTGAAGATGCAGAGTATGTCGTTATAAGTAGGCCGTCTCAGTTGTACATGGATAGTGCGGAAAATGGGTTATGAGAGAATAAGAAGCCTAGATCATGGGGGTGTTCTCGCCGCCCTGGTATGCGCCAGCTTGTAAGGTGTTGGGAGGCATATTGGCGCGAAGCTCCTTGGGATGCCTGTAAAAAGGCTGGCCATTCTCGGGAGGGATGACTTGCTCCATAGGTTGGGGTGGTGGAGGAGGTGGTGGGGGAATCTGGTTGAAGTATGAGTCGTGGTTACTCGTGTCGCCAGTGGGAGATCGTGTGTTTGATCCACGTGGGAAGGAGAACTCTGGTACGCTCTCGTAAGGGGATCGCTCAGCGCGGGTAATAGGTGGGGATTTGGCGCGCTGAGGCCCACGGCTGGTGCTACGCATGCGTTCAGTTACGCGCTTGAAAGTCATACCGAGGTTTTCGCTCACACTGCCGCGTCCCCGACGGTGAGCGTGTGGAGAGCCAGTTGCGGAAGCGTTGGTGGGCGACACTTCCATGGGCTTCTCGCTTGGGCTGTTGCCCTCAATAGCGATATTGATCATGCCGATGCCGTTACTGCCGCCAAGGTTTAGCGGTGGTGGAGGCGGCGGCGGCGGGATTGCTAGGTGTTGGAGTTGAGATAGCAGAGGAGGTGCACGGTCATCTTGCTCAATAACTACAACTTGGCTTTCGTGAACTTGACTTTCGTGGATCGTCTCAGCAATGCTGGCTGTGATGGGAGGCGGGCTGTGACGCTTGTAGTTGGTTTGAGGTAGGACATTGGGCATCGTGTTTTGTCGGGAATGACCACGAGATCCACCTAGAGAAGGGCGTCTGCCTATCGAAGGATAGGTAGGCGAGTTGTACGAACTTGATGGAAGTACGTCCTGTGGAGGTGCTGACACGGACCGTGGAGGTGCAATAGGTTGACCGAAAGTGGTTGCCGGAAGTAGAGGTCCAATGTCGTCCGTTTCAGTGGAGTGAGATTCTTGATGTTGCATGTTGCCTGGGATACTTGGCACTGCCGGGATGTCATCTTCTTCGTTTGGGTCGGCAGTCATGTATCTGGGATGACGCATGGCACGGGGGTTCGCTGGAAGGCCGATAGGTACAGATGTCGTCGATGTTGGGCCTGCACCGCCCAGCCTGTTGGTAGGTGAGTATCTCTTGGTCATTTCTGGATCCGCTGTTTGGCTTCTCTGGATTGGATCACGATACAATGACATTGAGTTCTGCATGTCCTCAGTATTCGATCGCTCGTGAGACACTGGCCGGAATGCAAGATCTCCAGGATGAGGAATGACTGGAGCGGATGGTCGTCGAGCCAAAGACAGCCTGCGCTCCTCTAGCTCGCGAGCAGCTAGAGCCCTTCTTGATAATGTGGTAGGCCGCATGCGCGAAACACCAGAACGCCCTGGAGTCAAGGATTCAGGAGAAGCGTCTCGTCCGTTGCCTCGTGTTTGGCTAGATTCCCTCAACGGTGTCGGTTTTCGGCTTACAGATCGGTCTCGTGGCGCACGGCGCTCTGGGGAGGTCTCTCTGCGACTATCTGCAGCGCTTCCCGAGGGCCGCCGGCTGCCGCTGCGATGCCGCGGGCGAACGGGCTCATAGTCAACGAATGCCTCAGTATCATCGCGTTGCATGGGTTGAGGAGACACGGGAGAGTGTTCACCCCGAACAGCGCTTCGTCCGCGACCATCAGCTGGGCGACGACTTGATGTGCGGCTGGTACCTTTGCTTCGGGCCCGCGTGTTCCCTTCAGGAGACTCGGTACGACGTGCAACTGCTTTGGATGAGGACCTAGTCTTGCTTACTCCCTGTCGTGGTCGGCTGCAAGCGGTACGAGTGCTGGCAACAGATTCCGTGACAGCCGGAGAAGTAATGCTCATCTTGTAGAACCTCTCGTCATCAAAATCTTCCGTGCTAGTTCCCACTTCCTTCTTGCTTGTAGAGTAGATTCCCGCATCCTCTGGAGACATTGGGACAGGTGAAGAGGGGGAACGCTTTGCAGGGCGAATGTAGCGAACGCCTGATCGTCCACGGTTCTGCGACTCATCGCGAGTACGACTGCGAGTGCGCGCAGTACGCGAAGCAGGCCTCTCCTCGTTTCTAGAGTTGGCGCGGTTCTGAGCATAATGGTTGGCTTCCTCTAGACTGCTGATGTATTGATCAATACTGCGCGCCTTAGCACTCTTAATGCTTGTGCCGGTCAGGGGTGGACTGAGTCTGTTGGTGTAGCCTGTTTCTGGACCTGTTTCAACTACAGTGTCATTCATATCAAGATGGAGTTCTTGTATGTTTCGACTTCGAGAGCTGCCGCGAGACTCGCTGTGTTTCTCCTTGAGAGCATCGAACACCCCGACTGCTGGGGAAGGTAGGTGGTCGCTGGATTTTCCGGGGTTGAAGGTTACTGCAGAGAGGACGAAATCTTGAGAACCGCTTGTTGCTCGGCGTGTTGAGAATGGCAACGTCTCAGCTTCACGGCCGATGTTGTCAACGGCAGTTCTCGGATGAGATTCACCACGCTGGCCCCGGTCGGGAATAGCCAATGATGCGAGGACTTCATTGTTCGTAGTTTTACGACCAGTATCGGATCGCGACGGGAGACGTTTTCTACCGTAAGCGCCTGGTGTTGCGGTTCGTGCGGATGAAGGCTCTCGAGAACCATCACGGGTAGCACGACCAAGCCAAGCGTGATGGCCTACAGCCGGGCTGATAGCTGACTCAGCGATAGGCGTTACGCCCGCATTCATGGGTGTCTTTTCCTCTTCTTCCCGGACGATCTGCTTGGGCTGAGGACCGCGAGTGAAATCAGTGACGAGTTTGAGTGAGGCCATCCTAGCCGCTACACGGCTACTGCCAACACTGCCGCTAGGGGGTGACAATGGCGGACTCATCTGTGAGCCAAGAAGGGCTTGCTTTTGCGCGGAGAAAACAGCGTCCTGCGCACGTGGTGAGAACCAAGGCTCTGTGGTCTCGAGGCCCATGCACGAAAAACATCGCACTGCTAGCTCCGCTTTACCGTGTTGTACCGCATACTCTCCCCATTTCCGGACTAGAAAAGATTGTCTTTGCCAGTCAGTTGGGAATGTTAAGCATGTCAGTAGAATGGCCTCCATGTAGTATTTGCGAGACACGTAGACCTCGATAGCGTCGTTGTGCTCACCCAATCCGAGGAAGATGGCGACGGCAGGGTGGATATCGCCCTTTTCTAGGAGACGCTGAACGAAGGCCTCGCCAACCTTCTTTTGTGAGCCTTGGCCCATGTTGCTCAAAGCCAGCAACATCCAATCAGAGGAAGTCATTGACTCGGAGCCAACCATGGAAGCCATAAGGTCAGCACCGAGATCCCCCAGCCATTTTGAGAGAAGAACGGCAGCGGCCGAACCAGGAGCATGACGTGCCACTGTTACTGTTAGTATATTTTCGTACAGAATATTTCAGGGCACTCACATTCGTCCTGCACCAAGTCCTCAATGTCCTGGTCCCAACCAAACACAACCTTGAGCATATTAAGTCGAAGATCGTCTGGAGTCCGTTCCGGCCCGAGATCCGTGGGGCGGAAGGGTACATCGCTCAGTCTTGTTTTAGTGAAAGGGAAAAGATCCATGTGTTGGTTTTTCTTAGATTCTTCAGGGCTTCTGAGGACCTCCTTGCGCAAAGCCGAAGAGGCGTATCGAGAGGAAGATGCGGCTGACGATATTGATCGAATGGAAACGCTTTCGCGCGTTGAAGTGCCAGCAAGGGAAGACGTTCCAGACGAGAAGATAGTACCGGAGCCACCCGAGCTCTTCGATCTGGTGGAACGCTGTGATGCTGAGCCTTGCGATGGTCTGTCGTATCGGTAACGTGGGGCACGGCCGCTACCAGATGATCGTGAGCTCTGGGAGCCCCGACTGGAGATGGGACTGAGAGGACCGACGCGATCGCGACGTTCTTCCTCCAACTGGTCCATCTCCTGGGCAATCTTCTGCAGCGGCGACATGGCGACACCTTCGTCGGCACTACTTTCTGACTCGGCCAGTATTAGCGGGACTGTCTTTGATGGGAGGGCAGTGAGTGGTGTCTCCATATGCTTCTTCTGTTCATCCAGAGAGCTGGGTGGGGATGGAGGCGTGTTGGCGGGTGCATGCTGAACGCTGGCTACCACGGTGGCCGGACCGTTGCTGGGGTTGATGTCGTATTGTTGGATACTGGAGTTACGCCCGATGGTGAAGAGAGTGGCAGTAGGGCCGTAGTTGCAGATAGCAGCAGTGCCATCAGGTGTTGGCACGGTTTCATAGGACACTCGTTTGGTGCGGACATCCCATGCGCAGGTTTGACTGTCATGTCACGTGTTAGTACGAAGGACGTATTGGCAGCGCAATGCAAGACACATACCCCTCGGTGTACTGTACGATTCTGCCATTCTTGGACCAGGCGAACCAGCAGGGGCCGGGCTCCCTCTGCTCTTTTTGGTTGAGAACACGGATGACACATGGGGCATCGTTGCCATGTTGGGCTTTGGGGACGCTCCAAACTCGGAGGTCGCCGTCTGATGTTTGGGCGGCCAACATGTCCGACTTTTGCTTTGACGAGGAGCCATGCCAGGCAAGGCCCGCAATGGGCGAAGGGTTTCTTGGCGTGGTGAGGGTGTGCAGGATGGTGAATGTTGGCTGCAGGGTGGCGATTAGAATGGAGCCATTGAGGTATCTGGCGAGGTTAGTGCGGGTGGCCGGTAGCATGCCGTGTCTGCTATACGCACCCAATGGCAAAGGTTCTGCAGTCTGAGGCTGGTGCCAGTGCGGTGATGGGGTCGAAGATGGTTCTGGCTGAGAGGTGTTCGGAGGTGGAGGGCTCGAACAGGATGATGTTGCCCTGCGCATTCCCTATTCACCTGTTAGTGCTAGCACGGGCAACGGCGGCTGCCAGGCCCTGACACTGACCAAAAGCAACGTTTCCATTCCGCATCCACGTCGCAACCCGAATCTGCTCGTACGATGCAAATCTTGCCACCTCGGCGCCGGTGAGCAAGTCCCACACAATTGCAGTCGAGCCGGCGTCGTAGGAGACGACTAACCGGCCTGCTCCCCGGTCACTGGTTGTGTCGACCGAGATCCACGACACGTCTTCCCGATGCCTGTCGAAGCGTCTCTCCACCGCCAAAGTATCGTGGTGGAGGCAAAGTATCACGTTCCGCTGCGCATACAGCAGGAACGAGCCCGTTGCCGCACAGGGCTCGAAGGCGAACTCATCTTGGCCCGGCGTGGGAGGTTTGAGTTTGACGTCTGCGGATCGCACCGAATTGCTTTTGATGGAACTGGAATTCGCGCGCTGTCGCAGTCCAGTCGACATGGTGAGGGCTGGATCTAGGTTGGTCGTCAGTCGGCTCAAATCCGCAAGGGCCCGCGAAGCGCATAACGTTCAAAAGGCGACGGCGATTTGGGATAACAAGAGTACAATCAGGAGCTTCCACAAAAGCGAGTGTGAAACGGCAAGACGTCAGGGGAATCCAACTCACTGCAGAGAGCAAGAGCGCGCTAAACAGCAATGCGCTGACAGCTCCACGGCGTCTGGAGGAGGGTACCCTTTGGCCCCGCCCCGGTCTCTACAGGGATCAAAGTTGAGGCGGTTAAACAGAACTTGGGTACTGCTTTCGTCTTGTGCGGCAGTACAACAACGTGCAGCTGAAGAGACAGACGAACAAGCAAGGCCGTGAGAAGGTAGAGAAAAAGCGACGACAGCGCAGGCCATGTGTGAGTTGAAGCGCGTGGATGCCCGCCTATCACTAACGGCGCTTAGAGCTCAAAAGACCGACTGACATTTGCTCGAAATAGTACGAATAGCATCGGTTGGCAGCATACCCAGCAAGAAAAGGCGTTAACAGGCTGGGATTGAGCAGCCTCATTCGCTCGCCCACTGTGAAAGGTCGACATTGGACCTTCGGGGGACTCGACGAACGAAGCAGACGCATGCTGCAATCCTGGAAGCCAAGTTGGGTGACATGGCACATTTATGGTTAGGTTCGCGCCGGCGTGCCTGCGTGGGTTTAGAAAGCAGCCTCTCAGAGGGCTGGACGGCCCAGGGACGAAGATGCGGAAGACTGGGGTCCAAAAGAGCACATGAGACGGCCAAGCTAATTGGCTAGCCCATGTGCCTACCGCACAATCATCACACTTTCGCGCTCGAAACCAACGTATCAGCTTGCGGTACGGCCGCCTTGGACCGGCCCGTAAACAATGATCCCTACGTGCTCAAATATGCGACATGCCTCGTCGACTCGATGCATTTAACAACTCTCTGTTCTCGACGCTGGCATGACTCTTTTTCAAAAGTACGGTGACGGTAGCGCCATCACGACATGCCTCACAATTTTCCCACCTGCTGGCCTGCCCAACGGTTCGCATACTGAGAGTCGACCATGGTGGCAGCTAGCGCATCGTGCCCAAGCTTCTGCGCAACCGACTCATCCCGCAGCTTTCGGGAGCGGATATGTAAGTCGGTGGCACAAAGGCCACGGTTCCTGAACGGTTATCCTGCACAAGCCATGGCCCGTTCCGGGAAGAAACATCGAGACCTCGCGCATGACGTGGGAAACCCCGCGAGGTGGTAGTTCCGACTTCACATTCAAACCCAGACACTTGTATCGCGGGGCCATTGTAACGTCTTGTAACCCATGCTCGACAGATGTGTTGATGGCTACATACAGCCTACATATACTGGCCGGGAACTACTCTCTGTTGAACCAAGCACAGAGCATAACGTGCCGCTGCAGAAGCAGGAAACACAAAATCACACGTCGTTAACCAAGCACATTGGATCTACTCCCGCCCCATCAGCTGGGAGCAAGTCAAAGCTCTGCCGATCTAGCATGCGAGCTTCGTTCCCCAGTCGTGATATATGCAAGCCCAGTCCATAGTAGCTACAAAAACCTCGTGTTTGTTCAAGGGCCCCGGCTCGGCATGAAGAAACAACTTGGTAAAGCTGCTTCAAGCTGTACTATTAGTTCTCAACCACGTCTTACACCGTTGGAGCTATACCCAACCGTATGACAGAAACGGGGGTGGGTGGGTGTCATGAAGTTGGGCACACATTGCTAGTGAAGCGCCCGATAAAGGAGCTTCATCCCGGTCCCTTTTCTACACCGTCTACCAGCCACACGCATTTGGCCCCTCTTTTCGTAACTGTGCTGTATACTCTCTCCCGCGACACTCGCAGGAAAACAGCAAGGGGGATACGAAATTGCTCAATGGTTTTCGCATAAATCGCGTTGTCGTTCCTAGAGAGCTTGTTTTGGACATATCTTGCGACGTAGACGGGGGATGGGTTGAATATTTGAAAGAGAAGGATTCTTCGCTATGATTTCAAAGACTGCACATACATTAGCGAGGGATTGCCGGATTGAGACACGTAAGGCTGTTCAACGATGAAGGCCGTATCATAAAACATGTGGCAGACTGCACAGTGACGTCGCTTCAGCAGCGCCCAACAGGTCGTTCAGGACTTTGCTTTTTCGTTCTCGAGTCCAGAGAAGTAGGATGGCAATGCCCATCACGAATGCAGATGCGGGTGCGGATGCGGACGCGGATGCGCTGCACACAAAAGAAATATAATTGCAACTACCGAAACCCGTTCTGGGAGTGCCACACATCTCAACAATCACACTTCAAAAATTCAACTAATGAAGCCTCGTTACATTTCCATCACATACCTGTGTTATACTAGGGCTCTAATCACGGAAAGCGCAATCTAAGGTGGACACGGCAAGAGATTTATTTTACTCGAGGCAAGACAAAAGCTGTAAATTATGGCAAATGGGGGGTATCTATCTAAACGATGGCCAAGGCTAATCAAGATGGTGGGGGTATCAAATAAAGGGAAAACAGGCGAGAAAGCCTTATCAGCCACAAATAAGCCTCGCTCCTTTTTGCGCACAACTCACACAAGCGCGCACACAAATTTCGCATTCCGATTTGCGGAAGCGAGAGAGAGGGGAATATCGAGAAGAAGGGGAAAGAAAAAGAAAAAGCCAGGTTTTGCCAAAAGCACGCAAAACCTGCAAAGGCGAAAATCTCGTCACAAATGATTTCCTCCAATCCGTTTGTTCAAATCCACTCCAAGTGAGTGTGGAGTTCCTCCTCTTTCAAACAATGGTCAAGATCTGCGCTGCGAAGGCGGTCCAGACGCATGTACAGACAAACGACTCAGCGAACGAATGCAAGTGATTGTTGCGCCTTTGAAAGGCTGGGCTGTCGTGTGGTCGGTGTGCCGAGACGCGGAAGCGTCCACGTTCACACGGTTGATGAAGATGACAGTGTGTGACTGAGGCTGGCATGCGGGGGGAGATTGCATCCACCAGCACTTGGTTGCATCTCGTGGTGTTTGAAGTGAGATGCAAAGAGCATGCCAGGTCGGGCGAGGCGCGACACGCGGCACACTCGGGTTCCGGCGGGGGGATGACAAGTGAGGCTGACTGTGGCGGCTGACTGACTGACTCACTGACTGACTGAGTGACTGCTCATGTGACTCAGTCATGCCAACGCGCGCGCCTACAATGGTGACGTCGTCAATGTGGTCAGGTTGAGTACTGATAACATGGTTAGTCCTGCACATTGCGATTCGAGACAAGGTCGGTCAAACTTACAATAACACCAATGCTATCGCTTTGATTTGCTTACTCATTCGACCTGCTCTGGCGACTCGGAGATGGGCGTCATGGGCTTGGAAGTGCGACGCTGCTTGCCACTGCTTCGGCGGCGCTCGCTCTTGGGCTTCTTGGGCGCGTACAGTGGTGGCAAGACGGGCACGGCTGTTGGCATGGGGTAGACGCGTGGTGGAGCGGGAGCCTTGTCGAGGAAGGGACAGGCGAAGTCGTCGTCAAAGTCCTCACCAAAGAGGTCTGCGTCGCTGATGTAAGAAGATGGGGCGCTGCGATGGTCCAGCGATGGGCCCGTCGGCCATGATGGGTAAGCACATGTCGAGCCACGAGAGGGTGAAGCCTCGGTAGAGTAGTTGCTGTAAAGCGATGCCGTAGGGGAAGACATGTTTCTAGACGAGATGCTGATGGGCAGCGACTTGGAAGGCGAAGAGCCAGGAGAGGATTCAAAGTGCATCGTGGGTGGCTGGTAGCGTACGGGGTGGGCCGTTGTGATTGTAAATACACACTTGCGGGCACTTTCGGCGCTACAGGAGCGCAGAGTGTTTTCGTGATTTTTTCGTCAGTCTAGCGTCGCGGCAACTAGACCGAGGCGCAGGGGCAGTTGATGATGTATGACGCCGATGTGGGTTCTGGAAGGGGAGAGAAAAAAACAGGGTTTGCGGGTGCTACTCCGGTAGTGGGGGGGGGGTTGGTTGTTTGGCTCTGGGGGGGGAAGGGGTGTGTCTGTTAAGTAGAAGCGCAGCGACGGAGAAGTTCTTCCAAGGCAGGGGTCAGGAGCTCGAGTCAAATGGTGTTGTGTCTGGGTGTGTGTCTCGAAGCAAGATCAGATGAAGGCCTGGCCGTGGGGAGGGTTCCATATATCCTCCGCCGTCCACCACCACCACCTCTGCCTCTCCACGCCGCGCTGCGGTCCGCATGAAACGCGTAGAGTTGGCGCCTTGTGATTTGCCTTTTGCTGTGAGTCGGTGAGCGACCGCTCTTTGCCAGGGGTGCGCTGTGGTTGGCGGAGCGTGCTTGCAGCCCAGACCGCCCCTTCACAAAGGCTGCCAGCTCTGGCTCGCTTTGCCGTCAGCCCCGTCAGCCCCGTCTGCTCCGCTGCGCCCGCGAGCCCATCCCGGCTGTCGGGGCACGTCGACGGTGACCTGGCAGCCCGCCTGGCCCACATGCGGCATGCAGCCATGACTCGTCCACTCGGCCAGCAGGCAGACTGTCGCCCGCAAACACCACTCTCAAAGCCTGCTTGGTCGTCTTGTTAGCCACGCCCATGTCCGCAAGCATCCATGGCGGACAAGATGGTGTCGCATAGCTGGCTGGATGCAGTAAGCTTAGTGTCGGAACAACATCAAGAGAGACGCCTGGTGCCATGCCCACGCTTTCACCCGGCGGCGTCTGACATGCGCAAAAGGAAATGCAAACGCATGCCCCGGGCCCCTGTCCGCACCTCCGTGCACAGTGAAGAAATAGATGGGGATTGTTTTTTGGCGGGAGCTGCCCAAACAGGCAGTCTGGCTGTTTGACACGACGCACACACACCGACCCTCGCCGTTTCGAAACGAAACAAGTCCACAAAGCTTCTCCAAGCGTAAAAGAAAGCATCGGAACATGCACTTTCCTCTGGCATCGAGGTCCAGCCGGTCAAGCACATGGGGTGCATTAGTCGCCATCACATGCATCTGGGCGACCATCTCAGGGTCCTGTGGGAGAAGGGAGAAGGGAGAAGGGAGAAAGGCCCCCACCCGTCGCCTCCGAGACAATTTCTAGCCTGCGGGTCCCCGTGCCAACTTGACCACCACCAGCTTTTTCCAGAGCCGGCAGGTACTTTGCAAGGCGTGGAGCGAGGTAGCATTGCCACCAAGCCTTGTAGCGGAGGTACCTCTGGGCCCGGCATCAATTATACCCTCCTCACGTTTGTACCAGTCATACTTGAAGCCGCTACGGATCCGTGTTGGCCCCGAGCAAAGTCCAGTTGCAGTCACCACCTTCCTTCTGTTATCAAGGCTCAAAAATGCGTTGCCTTCACGTTGTGCAAACCCCTCCCCCCAGCTGCTGACGGCTGACCTGCAGTGTGCGGGAGGCTGAGTAGAGATCTGTAATGTCCGTGTCGCATGCAGTGAGCACACCCTCCCATTCGCATCATTACTGCTTTCTTCTCCACATTTTCGCGACCCTTTTTCTGCCTGTACACTCAGCCGGGAATCTGGGGTCGGTCGGAGAAGAGTGTCTGTGCTTCCTCGGGAACCTGGGGATCGTGAGTCCCTCCGCGCTAGCGTGGAAGCTTCTTCCGTTCTTCCATGCGCTACCCCCGTTCCAAGCTGCTCGAGCGCAACTCGTCGCGCCGAGGAAACAACCATGTTGCCTTTGTCGAGGCGCTGTTTCACCCTCAAACCAGTCGAGCGTTTTGTTTTGCTCTCTCGCCGTGATTCCAGTTTGGCGACTCGGGCAGCCAGGCAGTCGGTCGGTCGGTTGTCTAGGCCACGTTGCCGCTACTCCTAGCCTTTCTCCTAGCCTTTCTCCTAGCCTTTCTGCTTCCAAATCGCCATGTGAACAAACTTTCCCTAGCTGTCTAGAAGGGCTCCCCTGTTTGCAAGTTCGCATGCAAGGAACCACATGGCTGTTTTAGCAAACCCCCCCAGAGCGAAAATGCAGGGTCTGCCCACCCACGGACGGAACTTGCCCAGGTGTTCATGACGACTGACGTCTGCGACTAGAGCAAGTGTGCCGCTGTCCCCATCCACAACCCCCTCGTATCACTTACCTCGACCTAACCACCCATCTTCGGAAATGACGTCGTCGGGCAGTAAAGCCGCACTAAGCCGGTTACGGCGCTACTCTCTCCTGCAAACATGAAGCAATCGCTCTGCCATCATCTCCACACACCAGTACCAAGTAAACAAACTTCATCTCGGTGAAAACGCACGTGGGTGGATCGCTAACATCATCGTGCTTATGGTGCGGCTACAGCCTTTCACACCCAAGGTCCGATGTGGATCCAAAACGCCAAGGACAAACTTGCACTGGATAAAATTTTCGGCGCTCCGATATGTGGAGTTGTAGCGAGCTATGTACCTCCGACGTGTTTTCGTCAGACTGAAAACCCACGATTCATGGCGTCTGGCCAAAACCGGCCGGGTGCTGTGGCTGTGGAGCACGTGTTGGAGCCTTCATCCCAACAGAACACTCACCCTGCAGTGGCGGTGAAGTGGATAACATGTTGGAACAAGTCCATACGGCCGCGGTTTGAGCGGCTCGAACGGCTCAAGCAAAATTCATCAATCTTTTTTTTTTAAAAAAAAAATTTAAATTCGAGCGGGGATATCTTAATCTTCGAACTATATTCTTGCTCTCGATCAAGCTAGAAATCCAGAGCCACAGTGCTAATATTTGCACTTTCCTCTTTCGGAAGTACAACCGCCAGCGTGTGGTTGTTTGGAAAGACGATTGGATCATCGCGGCCTGGACCGCACGTTGCGATCAGCAATCGCCCTGCGTCGAGCTTGCATGTCACTAGGTACTTGACAGGCAGGTACGTGGCATCTACAATAGATGGTCCGTTTCTGTGTACAGTGTGCTATGGTAATTAGTCGCTTTCGGTTCGAGTTCTTCCGCTTGTAGAGGAGAAGAAATTCCGCTGGCTGATTGAAGACCGGAGAATTACCTGCATCGTGGGCGGTAGTGGACGCGTGGACGCGTGGGGGGGGGTGCAGATAGCAGATCTAGTGCAAGATTATTTACCGTGTCATTAATAATCCTTTGTAGCGAGCGTGCAATAAGGAAATACTGTAGCGTCAATCACGCTTGTCGATCATGTCGTTTAAGCTGTCGGAATCCAGTTTCGACGCTTTGCGGCTGTTCAAGCACGGCTCTTGACTTTTGACTTGTTCTGTTCAATTGTTGTAGCTATAAGAGACCTAGGACTGATTAGAAGCATCGCACGAGATATGGTTGAAAAGATTGATATATCAACAAATGCCCCTAGTCAAGTCTACTCGAGACCTGATTTCTCACAACAGGTACGCCGGAGTGGATTGACGAAAGCTTCAAGACTTCAACACGACAACACAATGAGCTTGCACTTGGGAAATTGGAAGCTTGGCTGAATGGAGGATCGATCTGATATCCATTACTGCATTCCTAGCATCAACATTCAACGCTCGACCAAGTGCATCATGTAGGTCCTTGAAACTTTCCCAGACCTGTGTCGTCTGAATTACATGTTTTCTAGAACTGACAACGTTGCAACAAGAGCAGTCCTTGAGAAGTGGAGGTTGTGCGGAGCTTGGGTGGCACGGGTGGCGCGGGTGTCGATACGTAGAATCAAAAACCGTCTGCAGCGGGGTTTGATCAAGTAGTTAAGAGGATGACAACTTGTGACCATGCCCTTGTAGAAAGAGGCGCCCAATCAAACATCTGGTGGAGGGCGACCGGTCAAGAGCATGTATGTAGTGCGATTGTCGCGGGTTTAGATGATCTAACCGCCAATCCTGCCCATCTAACATGAACGGGATAGGAAGTATATAGCGACACGGATTATTTCGCTATTCTAGCATCAGCGCGCATGAAATATTGCCAACCTCTGGTGGCGTTGCTTGCCAAGATTTCGTTATCTGTTGCGACATCTATCGCCCAAACGCGATCCTGGGTTCTGAGAGCCCCGCTTAGAGGGGTCATTGCTTATGAAGCCTCCCTGTGCGCATCAGTGAGACACCTACATATGCATGCTTTCTAAACACTGTCAATACGCCAGGTAGTCATCCTAGGCCAGGTAACCATCACTAAGCCTTGCTTGCAACCCCAGCTCAACAACACCTAGGCACTGCAGTGAACAAAGGAAACTTCCTCCCCAATAGCGGTGACTCACCGCTTCACCACGTCGTCCCAACACCGCTCACCTCCATCTCATATATTCATGCAGTGCGACGCCTGCAATGCAAGAATGCCGATCCCCTCGACCTTCCGTTGTCGGAGTCGCAGTCGTTTGTGAAGCCTGTGAGATGGCACAACACCTGCGAAGGAACAGAGGGGTCACGGAAGACGTTTGCCCCAGCCCCAGCCTTCCCGTCCTTCGGAGTTCCCTCATCGATCGGTTTTGTTACCTACCTAGCCGGATAAACAATTCGCCGGTTGGTAGGTCGGTGTCTACCCACCACTGCAAGTGTACAACCGGCGATAGCAGCGCTTCAAGTGATTTCGCCTCCCACTCTCTCTTCATTCCTTGAATTTCCTTTTCAGGTATACCGAGTTCACCGCGTGGTAGAACCTCGTAGCTTACTCGCCCCTTTCACCGCCAAGGCGAAAGAGCATGTGTCAGGTCCATTGGTTAAAAAGGGAACCCCACGCGGGGCACACGCGGTGTTCATCACATGGGCGCTTCCATTCCCCACGCTACGCCGCACCACGACCTTTCCATGTGATTTCGCCTTGTTATTACTATGCCCATGCTTACCGCAGTTGCTGCTCTACTTCGGCATTGGACCTACACCCCCTTCCTTTCTTCCTTCCTCCTTTCAGGGGGGGGGGGGGGGGGGGGGGTACCGTAAACTGTGGATTTCTACATTTCTACCCCTCCATACCTAGCCCACCCATTTTTTCCTCGTCATGCTCCATTTTCTCTTTCTTAGCATGTTGTGGAGATGTTGTGTGGCGGTTCGAAGAGCAACTGTTAATCGGTGGATATGGGGATGGTTGGCATGTGAAGTTGAACGAGGTGGGCGGAGGGGAATTACAGGTATTGAGTGTTGTGTTTTCATATGGAAGTAAGGAATACTTGGAGATTGATGTGGTTTAGATTTGTGTGAAGGGATGGTAGGTCTACTGTGTATGCCAACATCGCTATGATACTCTTGTAGCTCTACGCCTTCACTACACTACTGAATTACACTATACTACACGTATTAGTTATTATTGCGAATGAAAAGACGGATAATGTACACCCGTCAATGAAGATGTAGCTGCTTTGAAGAGGCCACAGCACTTCAGGCCGAGGCCCAGTAACCGTCCCAGTTGTACTTCAGTACTTCGTTACCCCAGGATGTCCATCCACTGACAAGGTACCGAGAGAAGACCTCAAGCGCGCTGTAATCAGTCGGATCCACCAAATAGGGCTCGAGTAACTGCTTCAGACACGGTTTTCGTGAGTGGATGTCTGGCACGGCAGCTATGACTCTCCTCTTGACCGTTGGCGCGTGTGTCATTGTCGTCCACGAGTTCGGGGCCGCACGACCCAGTAGCAGAATCTCATAGGGCTTGCGCAAGGCGCTATCGATATCGAACATGGGCTCGCCTTTGGTCGTCGTCTTGATCCATATCCACTCTTCCATCAAGCCTACGTTCCACGTTTCAAAGAGTCCATCAGGACCGAGCACATGCTCCCTCAGCGCCTCCTTATTCGTGATCCAAACGCCAACCAGCGCATTGTGTTCGAGATAACTGTCGATATCCATGTTCAGCAGCATCTTCTTGAGGTACGGCATACCGCCAACTTGTTCATACGCGCCCTTCCGCTTGGCTGAACGATTGGGCCATGGTGGGTCCAGCAGTACTAGATCAAAGTGTCGTGGAAGGGCAAATTCGTCTGTAAGCTCACGAAACGAGGTACGGAAAGCATCCGATGCGGTGGAATCGCCAAGGAAGAATGTGGATCGAGGTGGTATCGTGAAACGGTACTCTGGACCCAGCTGAGCGGATTGCGATGTCTTTTGGGCGATCGCAATTGCCAGGGAGTAGTGATTGGGGTTGTGGAAGGTACCTGTCCATGGTTCGGTTTGTACACCTGAAGAGACCGTTTCAGCGGCCCGTGTACCACTTGCAGTCTCACGTGCAGGACGGTACGACATTATCCACTTTGGTGCCACAGCGGCCGGTTCTGCAACCTCGGAAGTTGCGCCGAGCGACGCCATCATCTGCTGCAGATTGAACGCGGTATCGTCTTCCTTGCTTTCGCTCCATGAGGCCCACTCCTTCATCCGGGATTCGAGCTCTTTTTCGGAAATTTCGCCTACGTCCATGGCTTGCTCTTCCCTGCGAACTGGATCCTGGGTCATTAGCTTGCGCTGTGTGCACCACGGCCCCGAAACCTGTGCGCGAATACGGCGGAGTGCATGTTTAGCGAGGACTTTGTACCGCAGGTCGTCAAGATGCAGCGACTGGAAGTCGTGTGTGCAGGCTTCTGCCACTGTCACATGTGGCGAGCTGCGGTACTCGGCATGCTGCGTGGTATCCGTGTCTTGGGCCTGAGCCTTGTTTGTTCTAGGTTTCAGTGTCTTGGGTTGGTAGTCCTCTTTCGGCTCGATAGGCGCTTCCAAGGGTGTGGGTAGAGAGCAGCACATCCGAGCGATCGCCTTGCGCTACTGCGATGGACGTTGGTATATCGATCAACGTGATGTCCCCCTCGGCGTTCTGGTAGATGATTGGGTTTGATGAAGTCATGGTGAGAGGTGATGGAAAAGAAAGGACAGTGATGGAAGAGTTTCTACCGATTCCAGCCTTGCGTCACAACTTCTTCTTTCTCGCAACCCTGAAGACCACTCTCAAACTGTCCATCTCGTGATTTTACAGGTGCGCTGACGAATGGTTCTAAAGTCTTGGTATTGGACTTCGTGATGTTTTTGTGGTGTTGAGCGCGCCGTGGGAAACATATCCGATGGGTAGCGTCGGATAAAATGATCTGAATGAAGTACCGGCTGAAAGTAGCAGATCAGCCTCGGTAAACGTCATGGTCGCATCTCAAACACCAAACCACACAACGGCGTTGCTTTCCAATCCAGACACACGCGACCTCTGCCACCACCTTCTCTGTCACAACCACGCGAACCAACGACAGCCAAGAAAACGCAAATACACGATATTGATGTCGCGGTAGCCCCCACGCACCTCTGTTCTGGAATGTCCGCGGATCTCCTCCGCTATGACGGAAACAAATCGAGTATCATGACCACGACTGCGGCGCAAACAAATCGCGCAAGCAATATAACAGCAGACCATGACACCGCCATGTCGGCGAAGAAGGAGGGAGACGCAGCCATGGCACCCGGGAGGACGAAGATGGATAGGAATAGCGCAGAATACCTGATCAAGAGTGGACTGGCGGGTGGATTCGCTGGGTGTGCTGTATGTCGCTACACTCGTCCTCGTTCAGACGACGCAAAGTACATGTACTGACAGCTGAACAGGCAAAAACAGTAGTAGGCCCCCTCGACCGCGTAAAAATCCTCTTCCAAACCCGCAACCCCCAATTCGCGAAATACACAGGCTCCTGGATCGGTTTCCCTACGGCCATCCGTGACATCTACGTCAGCACCGGTGTGCGCGGGCTCTTCAAGGGCCACTCAGCAACACTCCTCCGTATCTTCCCATACGCAGGCATAAAGTTTCTTGCCTACGAGCAAATACGCGGCCGCATAATAAAGAACAAGGCGCAAGAAACACCCGGCCGACGCTTCATCTCCGGCAGTCTGGCAGGCATGATGAGCGTCTTCCTCACCTATCCGCTCGAAGTAATCCGCGTGCGCCTCGCATTCGAAACCAACGAACAAGGCCGCAGTAGTCTCTTGACAATAATACGAAGAATTTACGGCGAACAAGCACCACGGATATCACAGCCAAGGAACCCCATTACAGCAACCGCAACCAACGTCATAGAAACCATTACGCCGCGCTCCGGCCTATCAAACTTCTTCCGCGGCTTCACGCCCACATTACTCGGCATGATTCCCTACGCAGGCGCTTCCTTCCTCGCTCACGACTCCATGTCCGATCTCATGCGCATCCCCATTCTCGCTCCCTATACCACTTTACCCAATACTTCTCGCGAGGAATCCAGCACCACGAGTCACAAACCCGCTCAACTGCGTTACTGGGCCGAGCTAGCCAGCGGCGGCATTGCGGGGTTCTTTTCACAAACAGTGTCTTACCCCCTGGAAGTTATACGGCGGCGCATGCAAGTCGGTGGCGTGGTGGGTGATGGCCACCGGCTTAGTATACCGGAGGTTACGAGGAGGATTTACATGGAGAAAGGGTACAAAGGGTTTTTCGTGGGTCTGACCATTGGCTATGTCAAGGTTGTTCCGATGGTTGCGGTGAGCTTCTATGCATATGAGAGGGGGAAGTATTATCTGGGTATATAAGAATGGGGGTTGTGTCGAGAAGAAAGGATTGAGAGATGACAATTTTGCAAAAGAGCGAGGAAGAAACGGACTAGAATAGAGTTGAGTATTTCAGGATTTACGGCGTCTAGATGTGCAAGGGAAGGTCAGTTTCGAGATGCATTGTGGAAGTTGTCAGCGTTGCCCGCGTATATGTACACTGTAAGCGAAGATGACGATTATGAGATACCCAATATGTCATCATCCGCCATTTCACGTAATGTTCCATCGACTGTACGCCTGAAGACCTGTCAACTGACCGTTGAAAGGTTGCATGTTATATCCGCAATTTCTTCTGATTCAAGAGTATCCGTCCGTTCATTTGAGTATATTGAGAAACTGAACTCTACCCATTACCATCAAATAAGCTCAGCATAAACATCCGTCCTCCTCTTCAGCGGCGAGTCTTTTCTCAAACTCCTCACAAACTCGATATCAATCTCCGCACACGCTATGCTTCCTTCATCCTTCCACGTACCCCCCTCCCCCTCATCACCACCCAGTTCCGCAACAATCTTCCCCCAAGGATCCACAATCATACTATGCCCCCAACTACGCCTTTTCCCCTCCTCATCATGCACACCCACCTGCGCAGCCGCAATCACATAACTCTGCGTCTCAATCGCACGAGCTCGAATCAATATCTCCCAGTGTCCAGCTTTCCCCGTTGGTGTGGTAAAGGCAGCGGGATACAAAAGTACTTCTGCTCCTCTCGCCTTCAACGCAAGACCTGGTTCAGGAAACCTAAGATC
This sequence comes from Alternaria gansuensis, assembly GCA_009289805.1. Lineage (NCBI taxonomy): Eukaryota > Fungi > Ascomycota > Dothideomycetes > Pleosporales > Pleosporaceae > Alternaria > Alternaria gansuensis. Next base: position 34,967 of record WBOK01000093.1, on the reverse strand, counting down.
AAAACATATCTGCATGCCTAGTTTTCCAACTGGGCTATCGAAAGGGTCGCCGAGGTGGATACCGCGTTCTACACCAGCGGATTCTTGCATTTGCGGTCCGTCTTTGACTGACATGTCGAAGAGATGTAATTTCTGGTAGCGCTGTGCAATGGTACCCGAGGCGGTGATCCAGAGGAGTGTGTTTTTCACTTTTTTGCCATCAGAGGTGGGTTCGTGGACGCCGACGGATATGGGGAGGGAGTATTGTTTTGCGGATCCGCAGAGGCCCTGGACGAATTCGGAATCTGAGACGGGTTTGCAGAGTTTGAGACCGCCGGATGTGGTTATGTAGTCTGCTGCCTGCGGAAAGAATAAGTTTGGGAGGGGCATGAAGATGACAGAGGGCGTGTACTTCGGGGAGGAAGAGGGCGGCTGCTCCTGCTTCGTGGGCTTTGCGGCAGAGTTCTTGGGCTTGCTTGAGGTTCTCGGCCGTGGAGGCCGTTGAACGCATTTGTCCGACTGCCTGGGAATTGTTAGTGTGTGAGGTAGATGATATGGGTTGGTGGGAAGTAGTGCGTCGTGAGCCGGGGTTTTTCTCTTGAGCTATATGAAGAGATGGCATAAACTCGAGACAGGTGGGATATGTTTGATGGGGATTTGAGCGGAAGGAAAACATCCGAATGCATGGTTATATTGTGGAAAGTGGTAGCGAATGATGATGAGAAAACAGAGGACAAGGCTCGAGAATCGGAACAGATAGTAAGAAAACGAGAGACCGCTAGAGAATGACTTACTGCGAGAGGCATCTTGAAGATGTTGTGTGATGGTTGTTTGTCGTGGAGATGATTGAAGAAGCCGACGTATCACTATATCGATATTAGAAGCACCAAAGAGATCTAACGAAAAACCATTGTCGTCGTCAGAGACGGCAGAAGCGATGCCACTAGAGATACTAGTTCAAATCGAGTAACCATCGTAAGATTCATGTGCATCTGAATATCCATGCCCCAAAAAGCACATCGCGTATATTCGGAATGGAAAAGTAAAGATGTTCCAAGCTACAATTCACATGCGGAAAAGATGGCCAAGACCCAAGTGCCTTGCATAAGTTTGGGTCGTGGGAATTGCGTCAAGGCGGAGTCGCGGCATGGCGGGACACTAGCCAATCGGCATTGGCCTTTGTTTGGCTACCTGTAACCAGTGATAACCACCTCACGCCGCACTAAGCCTCACACAACAATATTAGTGGAGTGACTTCAGAAGCAAAGTATTTGCAATATCCTGATAGTCAAAACACTGACCGGCAGTCATATCGCGAAAGCCAACGTACACTTTTGCGCTCAGCGGCTTCCACAATAGACCATGCACCTCCGCCTCCGCCTCTACCTCCACACCTATACAAATCAACAAGACCGGCGACCATAGTACCCCCACCACCTCCAGTGCCTTCTGAAGCATTTGAGCCCATAGACAAAACACACTACTGGCAGTTCCTCAAAGACACAAAAGCAAACATGCCCGGTGAACCCTTCCAGCCGTTCCACATGTTCTTCTACGGTTCACTTATGGACCCTGAAGTCCTCCAAGCAGTTCTCCATCTCCCGGAACTCCCGACTACCAAACCTGCTACCATTTCTGGTTTCCGTATCAAGATGTGGGGCATGTATCCAACATTGATATCCCACCACTGTGGAAGCATAACTGGGACTGTGTGGAAGGTGACCTCGGAAGCCCACTTCGACCGTTTGGCAGCTTATGAGACTGCCGCTTACAGATGTGACGAGTGTGATGCAGTTTTGGAAGGTGAAGAGGTTCTGAGGAATTGTCGGACGTTCTGCTGGGCAGGGGAACCTGATAGTAAGGAACTTGAAGAAGATAATTTCGATTTGGGACGCTATCAAAAATACTTCAAGTCTTCCGTCACTAGGCGGCGGTCGCCAGTGCCTTAAGCAATAGTTTGAAGCGGTGGATGCAAGGCTCGTCCCATTGTTCTCTGGAGCAGGATAAGTATTATTTACAACCTCTTTTGCTATCTCGATTTTTGCAATTATGTTCTCGAGAAGAACAACTGTTTTTATGTTCAATTCCAAGTGGACTTCACTGCCCATTTCCTGATTTTCCTATTCCCTCAGTTCAATTCGCTATGCTTGGTCCGAACATGCAACACGGCCAAACGTCACCTTAGAGCCTCAGCAGGAGCACGCGCTCTTAAGAATGTCTTAACAAAATTTAGATCGAACGACGCAGTTGTCTAAAACTACAAATCAAGCTCAGGAGCACATATAGTCTTCAAAGAGTAAATTCGCAATACCTACCTTCTGTCGCTCTTACGACTTCTTAATCGACACTTTCATTTCATTGTTTTATATCCTAACTCATCTATTATCGCCTTGATATAGTATGAATTGTACTGAGTGTGGGAAGCCTTGTTGGTCGATCAAAGGTCTCGTCCTATTGGCCGCAAGCTTTGTTACCGGACGCTTGGGTCCATGCGGAGAATTTTGAAATCTTGCTGTGAGACACGTGTGCAGTTGACTGAATTCGAGACACACCTCCAAGCGCAAGCGTCGAGCAGGGCGTTTTGACTCTGTCTGGAATAACTTGGGATTTTACAATTTGGCACTGCAAGAAGAGCACTACAGCCTCGCACAGGCTCGCGCTAAACCTGTGCTCTTGTCAGCCTCCGCGACGAGACAATTAGGTTCAATTAATAGGACGTCAGCTTTAATGTGCTAAGTAGAAGCTTTCCTATTAAATTATAGCCCTAGCAGTAACAATGTATTTGCGCTTCATGTTGACATTGGACGCGCGTTAAGCTGTGCTGTGTTTTCGCCAACCTCCGTGATGACGTAATCACGGTCGGCCAATCGCGAGCTTCGCTTTCGTTCCGAAGTCGACCACATGCGGTCCCGGAGGCAGGGCAACTAGATATCTAAGAGGTTATAAAACGTAAGCTGTTATAACTATAGGATAGCAAGATTTCTACGAGTGCAATGCCAAACTTCCTTAGAGGTGCTGGGAGTGGGGTAAAAATTTATCAAAACGAGCTTCTTCGTACTGGTAATTCATGTTGCGACAGTCTTAGCCTGCGACTCCCCGCGAAACCTCAGCTGACCGCGTACCACGTCCAACAGACCAATCTGGCCTTACGCGCCATTAAACTATGAACAAACACAAGCGGAGAACGAGCGCACGGTGAAAGTTAGCGAAGCTCCATTGATGAGGAATAGGGTGAAGACACATAACGAGGCTGCAAAGGCAACATGAGTGGGAAGAACTGGTGGAACAGCGCCATCTCGGGCTTGGAGTCGCGACTCGACACTATGCTGGCTGAGGATGGCTCGACAATCACAAAGCCAGCGGCTGCAGATGGAGGAGCTCAACCAGAGACTACAGAGAAGGCGGCGACGGACAAGAAGCTCGCGGTCGAGCCAGGTGGGTAGCCTTGCGACAAACATGGCAATACAACCGTTGAGAAAGCTAACGACATAGAAGTCTCAAGGAACTCGTCACGAAGCCGACCCAACTCTCGATTACAAGACCGTCTCGCCAAGGCTGTGAATAAGGGGTCGGAATCAAGAACCTCATCGGATCTTGGGTCAAGACCGGCCAGTCCAGCTATAAAAGGCGTTGCCGAATTAGGGAGAGCAAGCACAGATTCAAAGTTGCCTGAGCCAGCGACTGAAGTTATGACGGTGGAAGAAGAAGCTCCAACAGTTGAAGAAGATGAGGCTACCAAGTCGGATGAGAGCAAGGTTGAGGAACCTCGACAACCCGCTGCAGACGCACCCGCACCAACAGCCTCCCCCCCAGTAAACTCACCACCACATACACCTCTCGTAGCCGAGCAACCGATGTCGACGCCCGTTCCCACCATGTCCATGCCATCCATACCCTCCGTTGTCACCCCACAAACGTCCTCTCCACGCCAGTCCCTCGATAGCGACCCGTCACGACCCTCCGTTGATGCCATTGACCCAACACCGCCTACCGAGGCTAAAGAAGTGCAAGCTGAGCTTTCTTTGCTTCAAAAGACTTACGAGGAGACGCTACGGGATAACCGCGAGGAGCTCAACTCTCATCTAGAGCGAATCGATGCTTTGCAGTCGAAGCTTATGTACCTCTCGGAGCAACTTGCTGCCTCTGCAAAGGCTGCTTCCTCCAACTCAGGGTCGACACCGACGGACAAAAAGTTGGCAGATAAGGATGTGCAAATAGCTGCGCTTATGGAAGAGGGGCAGAGGCTCTCAAAGACTGAGATGAAGCATCTGTCCACTATCAAGAAGATGCGCGCCAAGGCTTGGGACCAGGACAAGGAGATTGCGACTCTTAAACAGCGACTGACTAAGGCGGAGAAAAGCATTACCGAGCAGGCGGAAAGGGCACGGCGCGCAGAGGCGGCAGAAAAGTCTGCGCAAGAAAAGCTGAAGATTGTAGGCAGGATTGAGAAGGACTTCGAAACTATTAGAGCAGAGCGCGAAGAGGCCGGACTCACGATATCTGAGCTGCGGAAACAGCTTAACGATGCGCTCTTCCGGGCAGAAGATGCTGAAAGAAGGGCCCAATCTGGAGCGCTGGAAGCAGAGAGGAGGGCTACAGCATCGCTGAAGGAGGACATTGAGAACATCCGGATAGAAAAGAAGCTTGCCGAAGACCGTGCGAAGAGGGAGGTTCAAGCGGCCAGAGACGAAGCGAAGAGCCAACAGGAAAAAGCAAAGGTCGCCGAGCTTGAGTTGCGCGGCGAGATTGCTGTAGGTGGCAATGACCTCTTGAAAACAAACCTACACTGACAGAAATTTCAGAATCTGGAATCCAAGCTGGAATTGCTCCGCAGCCGCACAGAAGAGGCGTCTTCATCCGCGACTGGCGATTCACAAGCCAAGCTTCTGCGACAAATCGAGACGTTGCAGACTCAATACTCGCTAGCTTCCGAGAACTGGCAAGGTATCGAGACCACTCTGACCTCTCGTGTGGCAGCTCTTGAGAAGGACCGAGACGAAACGGCAAAGCGCGAATCTGATATCCGACGCAAAGCAAGGGAAATCAATTCAAAAGCACGTCGATTGGAAGACGAGCTTGAGAGCATTAATGAGCGAGCCCGTACATTCGAACACGACCTGACCGAGCAGCGTGCTGCAGCCCAAAAGTTACAAGCTAGGCTTACACAAGCGGAGGCTGCAGCACAAGATACACGAGCCGAACTTGAACGAGAGAAGAAGGTGTGGGAAGCTGAGCTTCAACAACGGCTAGAGGACGAGAAGAACAAATGGAAGGCGGAGATACCAACACTATCTATACCGGGCGATTCTCATCATCTGCGGACAGACTCACCTTCCATAGCTCAACGAAGGCATTCGCCTGACCCACTAGGTATATACAACCGTCGGGCAAACCCTCGTTCTATCACTAGCGGTATGGATATATCTATGATGTCCCCCATGGACCGCATGTTCGACGAATCATCGCGCCGCCTCTCCAGTTCCCGGCACAACAAATCCACCAACAAAGTACGAACTCCAGAAACCGGCACCCCACAACGACAAAACTCAATTCAATCAAGTATGTCGAATCTCAACGGTGGTGGGCTAGCCGCACTAGACACACCCTCCATCTACACAATCGACCACGACCACGATCCCTTTGAAAACTCATCCTCCCCGCAACGCACCATAAACGACATGATGAGCGCTTCCACCGTCGGCGCAGGTCCCTCGGTTCAACTCGTCGAGCGCATGAGCGCCGCAGTCCGCCGCCTAGAATCGGAAAAGGCGACACACAAAGAAGAACTCGCCCGTCTAACCGCCCAACGAGACGAGGCCCGTGAGGAAGTCGTCAAACTCATGCGCGAAGTCGACGAGACGAGGAAACAAGGGGAAAAGGTGAAAGATTTGGAAAAAAGGTTGACAGAGATGGAGAACAGGGAGTTTACAGCGTTGGAGATGTTGGGAGAGAAGACGGAAAGGGTGGAGGAGTTGGAGGGGGATGTTAGGGATTTGAAGAAGATTTACAGGGAGTTGGTTGATACACTGAAATGATAATTGTGTATTATAGTACAGTATAGTATAGTGGGGACGTACGAGGCGGTTGGTAATATATAAGGATGATCAGTGACATTTCCAAGGCACTTATATTGCAACGTGATGGCGAGTCCGAAAGACATCTAGAAGTCTGCTAAGGAACATCAAGACCATAAAGCCTACCTCCCATTCCTACACCCAACATTCCGTCCCTCTAACAAGCTTGCCTTGCCCCCCAAACTCAAATACGCTAACTCATGATTCGTACTCTCAAGATGCCGTTCAACCCTGGGTCTAACATCCTCCAACCCACACTCCATTACCTCAGCCAACCTCTCTAACAACGTCGTAAACAAACTCCTCCCCGCCCCATTTTCCCTCACCGGTCCCTGCGTCCTAGGCGGTTCAAACTCGCCTTTCCCCTGCCCCCAACAAGGCCACTCCCAATCATGCGTGCCGTGGTCAAGATAGAAATTCAACAGCGTCGTCTCTGCATCCGACGTCTCATGGTGGAGCAGCGTGTCGGAGATGTATTCCGGACCGAGACTTAGCGCCGCTTCAGCGAAGCAGAATTCTAATTCGCAGCGGAGAGAGAGTTGGTTGGCGTCCATGAAACGGCCGTATGTGCGTTGGTTTATCCAGCCGGAGCCGTGGTAACGGGCGGATAGGGTGGCGTGGTGGAGGACAAGGTAGATGGCACTGAGGGGGTGCTGGGGGAGGTGTTTGATGTAGGATAGGCGTTTGCTGTGGGATTCTGGGTGGAGGATGTTAGTTGGGACCATAATGTCAAGGTAAAGGTCTGAGGTAGGGAAGGGGTGGAGTGAACTAGACTGACCAATTGAAACGACACGGTATAACAACAATAACCCAGCATTTGCAAGTGAAACGTTATGTCGTAGTACGGCATTAAAGTTGTGCTCAGAGCATAGGGCATCCATAACGTCATCCACTATATCATAATTCCTAACGCAATTGGCCAGCCAGTCGACACTGAGTCGACTGTCCTGATAGCCAAAATCGGTTGCTGCATGGCGAAGCTCCTTTTTCATAAAACTGCGCGTCATGGATCGTTCGTAGTTTTGGAAGATGGCACGGAGACGGGGATGGGCGGTTCGGATTGTGGTTATAAGCGAGCCGTCGTTGAAAGGGAGGTGTTGGATTGTATTGAGGACGAGTTCGGGGGGAATTCGGGGGGAGATTAGGAAGTTTAGGCATGGGGATGGGGATGGGAAGGTAGTAGCCATGCTGTGCTCAGGAAGTGTACGACGCGCGAGGTAAAGAAGTGAGTCGTATGGTGTATGTGCTGGAGAGGGGAGGTAAGAAACCTGGAGCTAATCGTTGCGGTCGCAACTTGTACCTCTAAGGTAGGAGCAGTTGAAATTGTTGTTGTTGTTGTTGTTGTTGTATAGCTTGTCAAGGAAGTAAACAGCGCGTAGCTACGCTTGGGTATACATACTCACACGTAACTATATAGTCAATCAGTGAAGACCATGATGGGTGACGATTAGCACCATGATGGCGAATGGTCCTCATGATTAGCACACGACAGGAACAAAGTAACGTCACCCGTTTACAGTGTCGATTGCAAAGTTTAACAAAGGGTTGTCGCGTGCTTCACATATGTTGTCGGTTTTCGATGCAGATAGATGCCTGTTAGCAGCCCGTGCGTGTGAAGGTGCTGAGACTTGAAGCATTGAATGTAGACTGATCGCAGCAGGCAGATGCTAGGCCCCACTGACAACATGCCCATGGGAGCGTGGGGGTTAATGCAGGTAATGAGTGCGATTGCGCAATATGCCCAAAGTGCGGGGTGGGGAATGCCTAGGTGGGGAGTGATGATCACAACCTAGTACCACTCCAACCAACCACGTAATCCTAAGAAGCAACAGAAGTGATTTATAGACAATTTCATGTTGAATGTCTCTATAGTTGATTCTATAAATCTTGATGCGCCGTTACCCTGGGTATCGTGTAGACTCCGTAAATGCAACATTTCATGTCGTGAGATGTGTCGTTTTCTACAACAGATCTATGCCCTCTCTTTCCGCCGCTTGCAGTATGAAAGTCCTTGTCTTCGCATCTGGCGCGAGGTCTAGCGGAACATGGCCATCGATGTCCTTCTTGTCGTGCTCCGCGCCCATGGCCAGCAGCAGTAGCGCTGCGTCTCCATGGCCCTCGCTCATCGCGTGGTGTAGCGCCGTCATGCCATCCATGTCGGTAGCGTTCAGGGGGCTCTTTGCATCCAATAATGCCTTCATCATCGGTACACTGCCCACTGCCGCTGCCCGATGTAGTGGAAGCTGACCTCTCTTGTCTTTTATCCGTGCCGATGCTGGCGGTTTCTGTGCGAGCAGCGTACGTGCAACGTCGAGGTTGACTTTTGAGGCGCAAAAGTGTAGGGCGGTTTGACCGTGGTTGTTCTTCGCGTTTACGTCGGCGTCTTTAGAGAGTAGAAGGTCGACGATTTGCTCTGCATCTTTCCGGGAGCACGCCATCATGAGTGGCGTCCAGCCTGAGCCATCGGTAACGTCGGGATCGAACGACTTGCTTTGGACGAGTGTTTGCACGATAGAAAGGTGGTTATAGGATACAGCCCAGTGTATTGGGAGACGGTCGTCTGGATCACGTAGATTTGCGAGCTTGGGATTCGCGGCGAGGAGAGAGTCGACTCGGGATGCTGGGAGTTGTTAGGCTTTGTTTCGCTAGAGAAAGTGTTGCACGCACCTTGACCTTCCCGACAGGCCTCATGAATAGCATACTTGGCTTTGTATTCCTCCATGGCGTTGAGAATGATGGGCTAATGTAGTCAACTTGGTGACGTGAACGCGTCTTAACTGTTCGTAGCTCAGCTCCCAGAATGCTAACCCCGCTATGACCGAGGCACGGATATTGCCGCCCTACAAGATCTTGGTCTTGATGACGTAATCATTAATTAGGTCCAAATTTATGCATCTCGTAACCTCTGGAAGCAAGACAAAGCATGTATGCGCCAATATTTGCCCCAACATCCAAGAAAATAGTACGGGAAGGCTCCATGCTCTTCATGGTCTCCGTAAACAATTCCATTTTTTTGTGAGTTCGTTTTCCTAGCCGTCATCGCCTTCCGTATCCCAATTGTAGCTTGTCACAACATTCTCAATAGTAGCACAGTAGGGAACTGAATCGAAGCATAAGTCTAAATTTCCAGAAATTTCCCCCATTGTGTCAAATAATACAATTAATTGCGATTCTAGATGCAAAATAAGGGTCCAAGTACTAGTATATTGTTGCGAAGGACTAGAGACGAATCGCTATTAAGCCACGATAGCGATGCACCTGTATTTGTACCTAAGGATGAGTCAGCCCAGGACGATCCGGCCGAGGACCTAACACATTGCAAGTAAAAATCCTTCGTAGTTAGAAGTGGCTGCACTACCGGTATTGTGGCTCTAACTTTGAAGTAGATGTGATGTGTATAAAAATATTCTCAAATTTAGGATCCTTTCAAAAGACAAACAACGTTATAATCTTTCCGTGAGAATGATACACTTGTTTAAGTAATGCACAGCCTAAGATAATTCTAGCTACTAGTGTAGCAGTGCACGGGGTGTAACCCCTGCGTTGTGTAGGTCTATGCTCAACACTTAGACTTATGTAGACAGAAGGGCAGTTCAACACCAGCCTAGAAGTTATTTTTTCCTCCTATTTTCCTTGGAGGCGAGCAGTTTTTACGACAGTTACTATACACCTACAATAGGATTCTCCCCTGCTAGCCCTTCTCTGTCGTTTATATGCTTAGGCTTCCTCAGTTAGACATCATGTCCCCGTTTCACTCCACAGCTATACATTAATAGTAGCTATATAGCCTTGTTTTTCTAAAATCTTTCTTTGATAAGGCAACGCATAGCGCGAACAGGCGTATTGCCCGCACGGACGCAGTAAGGGCTTGTGTCCGTTATCGTAAGACGGTTATGATTGAGTTAGCAGAGACATAACAGATGTAGATAATGCGCGCGCTAGATAAGTTAAAAGGCCGCCCGTTCGCTTTGGGAGTACGTTAGTAGGTTCCTTAAGAGCCCTAGTTAGTAAGGCATTTAGGGACTGTTTAGTGACAGTCCTGCAGGTTTGTAGGACATATAATAATTTGGCTGGCTAATAGGAGGTTAGGCGAGTTAGAGGTAGGTAAGAGAGTTAAAGGCTTCAGGTGGAAGCTATGAACACTAAAGTGTACGATTATGCAAGGTAGGAATAAAATACAGCTTTTCTAGCCTATCCTCTTCCTATTAGACATGACTCTGCATCCTGAAAAATTTGTAGGACATCCTACTATTATATGCGTTTTAGGCATGTGATTACCTATAGGATTACCTAGGGGCAGCCATACAGGCGAAAAGGACATAAAATAGAACGCAGGGAGGGGGGGGGGGCTTCTCTTAACCCCTTCTTGACCCCTGAATAACCCTAACCCAGTAAATGTACGCCTATCGGATATATCCCTTTACGTCACCATTTATCCGTCTGGTACAATACAGACCCCTCAATGGCCCTCGATATTGGCAATCATACAAACATCATATGTAGGACCATCACTGAACAGGCTCTTGGTGGGCCGATGTTGATTATTGAGAGGTAGCGTAAGATCGGGATATCTGTTACTCTTGCGCTCTTATTGGCCGATTTTGCCACACCTTTCGTCTACAAATTGACAGAGAGAACAGGCGATATGGATAGTCTGGCTTTCAGTCAATTACTAGGTACCTTGCTCAACGACATGGCATTGTGCCGGCATATCAAGAATGTAAGGCTGTAGACGGAGAGGACGGCTTTGAAATGGGCGATCTTTTTCGGAGTACAAGACATACACTCTGAGGATGAATATCAGGACGAAAACTAGGAGGGTTAGTTATCTCAGTCATGTGTTACACCCCAGGACATGCTGATGATCACGACCTGCTTGAGCGAGCTGTTCTCTCTGAAGAGTACTTCTTACGCCATGTGTTCTCTCTGCACGTAACTTGGAGGGCCTATGGATCCGCTTTCCTAGGTTGCTGTTAGACGAAGGCATCACGAGCTCCTTGTTTAGTAGCCTCGCCTCCAGTGCTCAGCATGATGGTGAATTCGAAAAGCTCAAAGTTCTCCATATCGATACACACCGGAGCGGCCTCGAGTGGCCGGTCAGTAACTCGATGCTTTTCTTTCGTCTTTGGAACTTGACCAATCTTACACTCGGCTACTGGAACATATTGATGGGTTGATGAACCCAAACGCAGAATAAGACATGTGACATTATATAATTATTACCACGCAAATCTCATCTCTAAAATCCGACAACGACAGACACGAGACCGACTACAGCCAACAGTCCCCAAGAAACACTCCTACCCATGGCACCGCTATCAACCTCCGGTGTACCGACTTGTTTCACGTCATCGATCTTACAGACGGTATTGCATCCCTTCTCAGCCCTCTTCCTCCCAAACAAACTCGCCGTATCCCTCTTATCCTCTTGCTCCTTACCCGCATAAGGCCCACTAGTATTGAACGTCATTTCAATCCACTGAATATGAAACTCGGCATTATCGCCCACGTTCATCTTGCCACTCCACTCTCCACCATCACTCCACATGTTCAGGACTAGAAAACTCTGCTCGCGGGGGACCGAGTATGTGTTTGCGGCGACTTGCTTCTGGTTGAGGTACCAGTAGCTGTTCTTGGGTAGCCAGTCAATGCGGTGTGTTTGCCAATCGTCCCAGCGTGGGAGGTTGGTGGGGCCCACAGATGCACCAGCTACTTCGTTGCCGTCTTCGCCTACTGCGGGCTGGTTTGTGTAGCGGATCTGGTCTTTGGGGTCGTCGGTAAGGATCTCGATATCGGACTCGTTATCGTCGTCGAAGAAGGTGAAGAATCCTGCTACCGCACCCTTGGCACCTTGGACACGACCGAACATGCGCATCGAGACGTGCATAAGGTTCTTCTGCTGGTTCTCAATCTCACCAGCTGTTTGGTAATCTTCCATACGCGAGGTACGGAGTGCGAGGTAGGAGGTGGAGTCTTCTTCGCCGAGGAAGATGTTTGCAGCAGAATAGTTCATTGGTGTGGGGAAGTCATCGGTCGCGGGCTTGCTCCAGTTCTGGATCCCCCAGTCGTAGTTCCACGCATCACTGTTGAAGAGATCCGGCTGCCATGTTGGCTCCATACCCGCAATCTGTGTATCGTTGATCAGCGGCGGTGATTCGCTCATCGCGCCTGGGAGGTTTCGGAAATCGTAGAATCGGTAGTACTGGAAGTACTCTGGTGTTTGCGAATCGGCACCAGATTGCACGACATAGCAATCGCAATCTGGGCTGTTATCCTTGGGTGTTTCGGTCATAGAGCTGGTATACGGGTTTGCAGCAAATGCAGGCTGGACGAGTAGTGCCGTGAGAGGCAGGAGCAAGGCTCCTAGTGGCGGAAGGCATGACATGATAATCGAGGTCTTTGCGCGTTTCTTAGAAGTTGTGACAGTATCCGAATTATTGAAGAACAAGGATATGTAGAAGACGTGTGATCGAGAGCTAGTAAAGGTGAAAAGAATAGCGAGCGAATGTCACCTAGCCATTAACAATCGACAAGAAAGAGAAGAGGACAATACGCTCAACAATGCTGCAACAAAAGCGATGATGTAAAGAGACGATGTTAACCAAGTATCAAAAGTCCACAGACGCGGGCCAAGAAGGCTCATATACTAAAAATGTGCGGCACTGCTGTCTCGCTACTCCGCTTGCACGGCACAAACACCAGTCCAGAGTCAGTGCAGCCTCGAACACCGCCAGCAAGTTGTGCTTTTTCCCTCGTGGAGCTAGTCATAGCCATGTTCGCCAAGGTATGTCTAAGCCAGTAAAAAAAAACGCGCGCTCGAACTGGAGTAAAGGCACTAAGGTAAGCAGGCGAGGAGACAGCAGAGGGATACAGCGGCGCACCTTCATTCTGCAACTCAGCCACGCTGCGTCTGGCCTTCTGGACGGCCAGTAACAAGGGGTAGGAGGGGTCTGGTAAGGTTTTGGGGGCGCACTTTCAGGCTTTCACAGGTAGGGTCTGCGCAGGTGTAAGGTTGTGACCCACCCCTAGTTTAGGCTGCATTTGGGGGGCTGCGGTAGCGTTGATGGGCCACCGGGAGTTTCAGCGTATGTAGGCGCCAAGGTAGCTCGACTCTCCGGGTGGTCCGACGTTCTCTCTTCGTTTGTGGAGGCTCAACGATATTCTGCATGTGTACAGGCTTTTGGTGATGCGTAAGATGAGAAGGCAGTGTCGTCAGATTGTGTCGTCAATCGAGCAGGAGAGATGTTGTTGCGGTTGTAATGCTGCAGGCCGGGTCGTCACGATATGTGACAGGGGGGTCTCTGTGAGTAGGTAAGGTATCCACGAATCACCAGCCACATCCGCCTATCTGGCCCGGGCGCCAACCAATGCAACCAAGTCTCAAAATAGCCCTGATCCAATATTCCTGAAATGCGGCGCCAGCGACAAATACGTCCTGATGAGACGACCATACGAGCACGTTTTCGTATGGCTAGCAGACGTGGAGTTTGGCATCATCTCGTATCCTTTTGCTGGCGCGGGGTCTGGAGGTCTTGGGGATATTGGTGGTACGGGCTTTTGAGGGGTAGGTTTGATTGAGGTGTCTGTATGAGGCTATAGTATCGATGACCATGTTGTGATCGGTTTTGTTTACCGGTCAGGCCCCCTGAATATCTCATCGGCTTCTACAGACAAGCGTTGCTTCGGTGCGCGAAGCTTGCGCGCCACAACTTGGCAGCCGAACGACTCCTTTTGATTCATCGCAGACTATTGCCCACGAAGAGACTGGTGAGTCAAATTGGCGGCATAGAGCGTGATATAAAATCACCCGCGGGCTGAAAATATCAAGGTCTCATAATAAAGTCCACTTATGTGATGACTTTCTCGACCGACATACAGTTCAACTTGCGCTGAGTGTGTATCGCTACGATACTGCGAAGAATCTAGGCGACGCGCAACTGCCACTCAGGACACTCAGCCTCAAGCATTACTACTAGGGCGTCGGTCATCATTTCAACCAAGTTACTGACCGAGCAAGTCCTATCAACAAGCCAGTGAGATACGTCCTTGGCTCCCAGCCGCACAAGTCTTCTAGTTGGTTTCGTTCTCGTCTGCCACATCGCTGTCACACTCCATTTCACCTGTCGAAGATTGAAATCATCTGAATTCAACTCTGAAAGATTCCAGAGACCGTTAATGACTCTCCATGCGATCGAAGTCCCTCCATACAGTGCTTAGGCTTAGCACCTTCCCACATGTAGGTGTGGCTGGGCAGGAATGGTCTGGGTTAGACTGGTGATCTAACAGTAGCAATCCGTCTGGAAGGTAACTTTGTCCAATCGCCAAAAATGTTCTCATCCGTCCACTGCCAGCAATTTCATCGACATCTTGGCTTGACTTGAGAGATCATGCTTCGTGCAGCAAGTTGGACAGACAGAATCAGAGGGTCGGTTGTGCAGGTGGGTCAAGTTGGGGAAGAAAAGACAGCGAGCTGTCAGGAAAAAAGAAAAGAACAGGGTGATTGTTTGCATCATACGCCCAAGACTGTGCGATCAAGCGTGCTTGCCGAGATACAAATCACAGCAACAAAAAGCCAGCGACCTTGATCTACCTTCCAAAACACTTCGACTCACGGAAAAAATCCAAGCCCGTTGAGGGACTACCTAGGGATCAACACTTCGCTCAAGTCTAAGAAATCCAACGCTAGCCACCCTTTTTAGAAACTACGTTCCGAGATTCACATTACTTGTTGCGATGGCTCCTTGCCCTTAACACCATTTGGCAACACTTCACTCGCCTCTTTAATCGTAGCCACTGCATCAGATGAAACGACAAGCGATGCGCCGTTGACTGCGCCATTGATAGAGTCTTGGTTCGGAGCTTGGAGTCCTTGGCGGACTTTGAGGACGCTGTCAACGATGACGGCGTCGATGCCTTCGTTTCGTTGCAGCTGTTGCGCGATTAGAAAAAAAACATGTTATGATATAGTGATATGGGGCCATGGCTTACTAGAACGTTCTTTGGATCATTGTTTAGCATGCCGTACGAAACGCACACTAAACCGCTTTCTTTCACCACTTTGACCAGTCTTGGACACATGACAAGAGGTGTAGCAGCGCTGACCACGCCAAGTAGATTCCATCGACTAGCAAAACGGATAGCTTCTTGTAAACTGGCCGCGCGCACATCTCCAACGGGCGAGGTTCCGGCGTCGGTAAGAAACAGCACGGGAATTGAGGGTTGCTTGAAGGATAGCATCAGGCAGATATCGGGGTTGAACGATGAGAAGATGATGTTTCGCTTGCCCATCTTGTCGTAAACCTTCTCTAACACGGTGTCGACGAACGAGTTCAGCTCTACAGCATACTGGTCCATCTCCTCTTCCTCAGACTCGTGAAGCATGGGGTACTTCATCTCGACATTGAATCCGACCGACTCGGGTAGCTCATCGAACATACGCTCTAGAGTTGTGAAGGATGACTGAATGGAATTGCCACGACTGTTGCCCTTGAAGCCCTTCTTTTTGAAATCGCGAGTGTACTTCATTCGCTCCGTGAGCTCATTCTGACGATCAGTATGAATGTTGCGCTGCTTTGAGTTGTCCACTGAGTACGATCGCAGTCTCCGTGTATTGGGGCGGTCATCTGTGCCATTAGTCCCATTAGAAACTGGTACCGTTTCTGGTGATCCAGCACGAGAAGATCTTGGCTTCTGACCTTCACCAATGTGAAGAAATTGATCCAGTGTGAGTGTGTGTACAGGTGCGTCGATACCAGTCTCGCTAACCAGGAAGTCGTGATAAATGACCGGCACATGGTCCTTTGTTAGCTGAACGTCGAACTCCACGTACTCCGCCCCCAAGTTGGCAGCGGAAATGAAGGACTGTATAGTGTTCTCGCCAAGTTGCAGTGACGTACGTGAGGCGGTGTTCTTTCCTAGACCGCGATGGCCAATGACCATGGTTGTAGCTGCCATCTTCTTCCAATATGTATGTTGCTCCGTGACAGACATGCTTCGGTGATGGAATGGCGTAATGATTAAAAAGTTGAAGTTGACAGTGCCAATCACGTCCAACGTCGAGGCTGCCACGATTGGTACCTTCATGTCTCCCTGGAGCGATATACGCTTGGATCCGATACTGGTCTTGATAGTGGACAGCAGTGCCACCGCTCGCCCTACAACACGCTCTTGATTGCCCGCGTATGTTGGGATGATGTCGAACAGCAGCTTGACCTTGGTAACATCGCTGGTCATGAAGGTGATGGGCTCAGTTGCAATGTTCTCCTGGATGGGCAAGTCGATTACCGTGGGTTCTCCATTAGCGCCAGATGCATTTACAACCACAGACAAAGCGGTGTCGAGTTGGGTCGCATGCGCATCGGCAAGGGGAATATCATCCAGTTTTACCGCAGGTGTATCTTTCCTGATGTCCATAGAACCGAGGCTGACTAAGACCATCGTCTCCTTTGTCAGATAACGATGGCCGAAAGTCTTGACAGGTTCGGGCGCCTTCTGAATAGGGGTAGTATTATCTCGGTTCAGGTTCTTTGACCTTCGCTCATCAAGTGAAGATTGAGTCGGCGAGCCAGCTCGAGCGATACGCGTATCCGTAGGCGCGACCAGATGCGACTCAGTTGCAGGGGTAAGTTCTGCTAGCCTTGCTGCTATCTCCATGTGACCGCGAAGTGCCGCATGCTCCTTTGCTGTCCAGCCAGAGTTGTCGCACTTTTGGAGATCAGCTCCGGCAGCGGCCAAGATCTCGACTATGGAGAGATGGTCGTCAACACAAGCAATGAATAACGGCGTCCAAGCAAATGTTTTCTCGGCCACATCAACTTCTGCCTTGTTCATGCTAGAGCCTTTCAACAGAACTTTAGCGCACTCATCATAGCCGTAACGTGCCGCCATGTGTAGTGCAGTCTCGCCACCTTCATCCTGGTAGTTGACGTCCACACCGGCTTCAACCAAGAGCTGGACGATGTCTACAAAGTTCGAACGAGTCGCTAGAGTCAATGCTGCTCCTGATCTCGCGATGGCCTTCCGAGATGCAAGTCGTTCTTGCGTAGTACCACGCCAGTTTTCCGCATCAAGAAGGGCTTTGGTGGTAAGGGGATGTCCACCCATCACACTAAGATGAAGAGGAGCGTTACCCTCGGCATCCTGCCAGTAGGCGGAATCAATACCCTGAGCGACGTCGAATTGGCCCCAGTCTTGCATGTGCTTCATGACGACCTGACAAATGACCACGAATCCGTATTGCGCGGCATAGTGGAGCGGGAGTCTGCCGTAAGAGTCGCGGGACTGGAGCGCGTTGCGTTGCTCAGCACGGAGTTGGTCAAGTAGATATACGAGCAACCGTACCGACTCGTCGTTTACACTGAGTAGTTGGGTTGACTCTTCTTCGGTGGTCGTACAAGGGCGAGGTTGGCGATTGGGGTCCGTAGCAGGCACTATAAAGCTCCGTGTCTCACTCGAGCCCTGAAGAAGAGTTCCGTCGGCACCAAAGGTATCTCCAGTTTTCGAACGCCCAATGTTGATTACAAGTCGGTGGATGCAGTTGCGCTTGTTGATGTCGTCTTCCTCGTCTAGTGAGATGATGTCCTGCAGCAGTCTCTCGATACACGACTTTGCCCGACATGAGATTGCGCGCTGCAAAAAGTTCAAGAGCACTTGCTGGACCGAGGAGCTAGATATGCCGTTGCTTGTGGCGACTTCTTTGAGTTGCTCATTAAGATGGTCCAGCTTGTCGCCGCGGATAGCCATGTCTATGGCGTCGAGCAGGCCCGACGGAAGGTGTAGCGACCGACCTGGAACTCTACCCAAGGATGCGGCGGAATGGGTAGAACCTGTATCGTCGAATGTCTTGATGTCGCTCAGTCCCGACAGCCACTCGTTGACTGCCTTCATATCCTGGTTTAGAGGCAGATTGTGCGCAAAAGGCTTCGGATTGACTTTGGACGCCAAATAGCGCTCTTGGAGGCACACCGTCTCGATCTTCTTGTCCAGTTTCTTGGTAATTTTGATGAAGCCCCTACGATTCACTTCTCCATACCATTGGAGCTTTCGCATTGAGCCCCGCAGTTCAAGCAATGCACCCATGAGATCCTGTGCTTCATCTTTGTCAATGCCCTCGGGTAACTGTGCGACTCGTCCGTAGCGGCCGTGTAGAAGTCTTAGTCGTCGAGCGTTTTCGGCGTATTTGCGGTTGTAGAAGTTATCGACGTCTTCGAGGTTGCGGTCGAGCGAGAAGAAGAATTCTGGAGGTAAATGTCAGCCACACATTCGGTGAATTTGATTGCAATGGTCACAATAGAGATGACGCTCTCTCGTGACCGTTCCAATGCATCGAAGCGCTTTGTGAACGCGGCAGAGCCATAGGAATGTTTGATACGGAATGTAGTAAACCTACCAGCAAGGTCTGGAGCCGAGCCATCCTTTGAAGCTTCAGCGGCGTTCTTGATGAGCTTCTTGAGGCCCTTGTAGTTGATGTAGGACGCCGCCCATTCAGGGACCTGGTTTCGTGGTAGATTATGTCCAAACTTCATCTTGGAAGTGGAATAACCGTGTGTGTGGATGGCGATGGCCGGATAGAGCTCGATATTGAGCTTGGAGAGTAGCTCTAAAGCGTATAGCGGTCCAACTCTGAGCAGGCGGGGTGCGGAAAAAGCAAGGAGATGTAGTAGTAGGTATTGAATGATTGGCAGGGCAAGAGCCAGAGTGTAAACTCCATGCGAACCGCGCAATCAACGCGTTGCTGTTGAGTCTTTAGGGTGTGCTCGAGGCCTCCATTCTCATTGGAGGAGACGGAGCTCGACAAAAGCGCGCCTGCAGCATGGTTAAATGGACTGTCAAAAGTAGGGAAAGCCGCAGCTGGAGGCTAGGGGAAGTACACTGGAGCGGCGGGATCGCTGGTCAGTGTTGTCGGCGCGGAGCTGGAGGTGTGCGTGAAAGACGTGGAGATGAAAGGGATGTGGTTGGTGCGTCGCGAGGATCTCCAATGACGTATGGCGACAGAGCGCGCTTTGTTCAATCACTCCCGCAAGCGGCGAGACAGAGACTCATCGGCTTTATACTGCAAGCCGCTGCAAAAACCTGAGATGCTTGGGGTCGACGGTGGATCCCTGCCCCAATTATCGTGTTCTACTGCGTCCCGCCTGAGCGCCTCTCGCATCGGCGGATCACGGCGGTGTGTTTATGTATGTCAGAGGACTTGCATACAGAAAAGCTTATTCTTGGCGCTGCATCTCAGTATCATGAAGCAACTTGTGCGAGTCCCGAGCGCAACACAACTAAACCTTGCGCCCGTGACCATCCTGAAGATTGGAGCCAACACGGGCAACAATGCACGCGACCGCCTTCCACAGCGGGATGCATGTCATCTGTCATTTGTACTGCGTAGGGGGGTCACGGTAGCTTAGCCGGTCACACCCCATCCACGACTGGTCAGCGTGGATAGTGTGGTTGCATTGATACTGGCTATGTGTTTCCCGCGAGATTAATAACTCGAGGCACGTACACGGCACGTTTACGCGTCGTGCTGCAGCTCTCTCCGCCCTGGGGAACCTGGCTTCTCCAGATCCCGCCTGGCCGATTAGACCCTTACCGCTAGTCCGTCCATCGAGCGCTGGAGCATGCAAGACGAGGACTAGGCCGGACAGCAGGCCTAGACCTGCTTGGAGAAGGACTCTGGAGCATCAGCTGCTTCACGAGAAAAAGAAGGCGTTGCCCTCGTTGTCCTTTCGCTGCACTTTTGACAAGTCCTTCTCTGGTGCGTACTCTGTCCATGCGCTGGCGGGGAAAATGTGCTTGTTGCGCTCGTACCACCGCCTATCGACAACCTTGGTTGTCACTGGGTCTTCTCCGAAGCCCTCGAGTTCCTCATCTGGTATACTGGACTCTTTGCTCTTCTTCTTCAGGGGCTGAGCAAGCGGGTCGTATGTTGCAGCATCTGCTTCTGCGTCGGCGTCGGCATCGGTCGCGCTTGGAGTGGCTTTGGTAGGTTGCGCTGAGTAGTCGAAGATAGGGCCATGGAAGCCAGTGACCCTATTGAACAGGAAGTGGTAGATCTCGTAGTGCTGGCATTGTCATTAATTCGTCACAGCGGGTTTTCGAATCTGATGCTTACATGCGGCAAGATGACTTCACCTCTTACGAGCATCAAGTCGTCTACACTGACCCGAGCCCAGTCTCTCCGACTCTTGTCTCCGCCTACGCCTAGCTCTGCACCAACTTTCCTGGCTTTGTCCAGAAACAGCCATATCTGCTCGCCCTTCTTGATCCTACATGGTCCGCCTGGAACGTTGGTGCCATCATAGAAAACGAATGGTATCACCACTTCGGTCGCCTTGACCGCGTCGCGCATAATAATGAAGTCTTGTCGTGCCATCTCTGCTTGTTGCGCTTCGCGTTGGAGAGCCGTCTTGGTCATGACACGGGGCTTGAGACCGATGCTCGAATTTGCGCCCAGCTTCTTCTTGAACACCTTCTCTTCTGCTTCTGGGACAGAGACTTCGGTGGGAGTGCTTTGGCGAGGGGTAGGCGTCTTGGAGACATTGGATTTGGTGTCTTCGTCTGCATCTGTGCCGAATGAGAGCTTGCCTTTGCCGGCTACTTTGCGCTTCTTCTTGAAGACGGGTTTTGGCGTTGAAGCCCTGTACTTTGCAAATTAGCGAGCATCCAATGACACTGCGCACAACGCCATACCCGTCTGCGGGGGTGTTTTCCCGCGAGCTGGTTGCAGCGTCGCCTCGCTCCTTCCAGTCCAGCGCCTCCGCGCGTCGCTTGCGGTAATCGTTGAGGTTGACTAGGCCGACAGTTTGCGCCTTGAGCACATCCTCTGCGGTCGAGGCCTGCGATGTGAAACGCGCGTTGCCAGACGCATCGGCGCCATCGCTTGAACTGGAGGCAAACCTATCCATGTTCGCAGGACCATGTGGGTGCGGAAGATGGAAGATGCGACTGCCAGGAAGGTGACGGTGCCAGCCGCGAATGGAGAGGTATCGGTAAACCGCGCTAGTGGCTCGTCCCGTGATTACGTGAAGGCGACGCGATCAACCCGATCCATGCACCATTGATGGAGCGCCCACCCCCACTCCGAAATAGTCTCGCCTCGGCACCCTGAGCCTTTGCCGGAACACACCCGGCATCAACTGCGATGGCGCGCATTGTACAAGACTCGGATGAAGAGCTCGACGATGACCTCGAGGGTGGTCTGCCGTCACCCAAACAACCAGACGCGTCCGGGCAGCCACCCAGCAATGAGACCCACGGCACGGGATCCACTGGTAGGGCCGGCATTCGTGGAACCGCATCCTGACCTGGAAGTGCTAACATGTAGTCCAGAATCGCTTAAGAGAGCTATCGAAAAGGCGCACCGTAATCATCTTCAGTCGCAGCCCAGCCAGGATGAGCCTCAGTCATCAGTGTCACTGCCTGAACATCCGAACAAAAAGAGGAGGACTGCAGCTGATTCAAGCCCGCTGAAGTTGTCGAATGATGCATCGACCAAGAAAAGAGGCCCTGTCACATATGCTAAAGCCCCCAAATCCATCTTCGGCAGTTCTCCAACATTCAATGCTCCATCTGGGGATCAGTCTGCCACGAACCTCGAACCACCTCATGGAGACACTTGGATGTTGGAGGGCACTATGCGCGAAAGCTACGCCCATCACGAACCGGCCATGTTCCCTGAACCTTCTAGTACCATTCCCAACGCCACTATGACCCAGCAACACATTTTGGATTTTGTCAATGCCCCGACGACCAAGGGCCAAGAAATCGAAAGTGAAGATCCAGTTTATATTCCTCCACCCGAACCGTCAATACCTTGGTCGGACCTCATGAAGTTTACGCCTGCGGAAGCTGCTGACCCGACAAAATCGTCTGACTGTGACCCGCCTCCAACTGATCTTCCGTCAACCACCCCAATCCGGACGACACAGGCAGGTTACGAGAACTCCGCATCTCATCGAAGCAGGCGCGCATCTTCTGTTCGATTGCATAGCAGTCCCTCGAGGAACGAAATCTCCCGTACTAAAGTCGGTGGCATGGACAGAGAGGCAGCATCTGTTGAGACCAGCCTCGCTGCGATTATGGATTTGCCTCCAACTGCGTCACCACCTGAGACCCGGCACAGTGAACATGAGGAAGTCAAAAAGACACCTAGTCATTTAAAGTCTCAGGTCGTACCTGTGCCTGGTTCTGACGATGATCTCGCGGCTATTGGGCTGCTCAAGGAGCAATACAAACCGCGGCCTAGTCGCTCGAGATCGCTCAAGTTTGAAGAAGGGCAGACAATTGACTACTCTGTCCACCCTGAGAAAGCCAGAAAGGTCAGTAAACGGCGGCAGACAACGGCTGCAGTCGATTCCAACAAGATCACAACACCTGAAAAGGTACGACAAATTTGCGACATGGGCTTTACGCCTTCGACGACCTCTGGAGCCCTAGAGCGGAACAACGGTGACGTCATACAAGCCATTGACTGGCTAGTCACTAACAATGTTGGCCACGACGAGCTTGCACCACCAAGTCCGCCCAAGATTAAGTCAATCGCGAACAAATGTAACGAGAACTCGGTGATGGACTCCGAGGCTATCCAAGACATCATGCGCAATCTAAATGAGTATCGCAGAAACGAAACCAAGGCTTCTGCGCAGGACGTTGTTGATGCTGCGGTGGCGAACGATACCACCATGCAATCAGGACCCGTTGACGATATGACAAAACCTCCAGAGGTCGAACTGCGCTCCCCGACGAAAGTACAGGTGGTGATACATAAGAAGTCGCCAGTCGCCGTGTCTAAGCAGCCCCCAAGCTCTACCTCGATTAAGAAGGCAAAGCGCAGGAAAACTACATTAGACCAGCCTGAGAGCGACTCGGCTGCAATAGACTCTGCTATATCTGAGGTCGTGCCTGCGAAGAAGAAGGCGCGTGGCCGGCCTAAAAAGGCTACACCTATTATTCCAAACATAGAGATCGATCCAGAACCAATGGGACAAACTGCGGAGGTAGAACATTTAGAAGAAGTTTTGCAAGTAATCGAACCGGTATCAGTTTCGGAAACAACAGAGCAAGGCTCTAAAATTTTACCCATAGAGACCACGGAGGAACACTCGCCAGATGTTACGGATTCGACAACTGCCAGTCATTCCAATCCACCAGCGAAACCCTCCCCGGCTGCGGCATCAGATACTCCAGACCGAAAAGCAAAACTCATAACTGCATCGCCACTCAATACAGGGAAGGTGCCGTACCGCGTAGGACTGAGCAAACGCGCGAGGATCGCTCCCTTACTGCGTATCGTGAAGAAATGATGAGTCAAGGCCTACTTGTCCTGCCGCAAAGACATCGCCAACTATATGACATTACATCTATCACCCAACTGTGTGCTTGATTAATGATACCCACTTTTACTTGACCTTGACTTCAATTTCCACCTTTTCGTAACATCGTATATAAGGGCCAGCTGAACATTTCCTAGTGGCTCGTCTACCTTAGCCGAACCACAACTCACTATCTGAACAAACTAGAGCATGCAGCTATTCGGGCTCGACATATAGGGGCAAAGCGTATTGGCTATCCGCCCGGTCGCATCTTTGTAGCGCCAGGTCAGTACAAGACATGAATTTGCTTTACACTTCGCCAAGTAGTAATCTTGTTTACACGAAGTCTTTGAAATGTTCAGCATCGCATGGCACATGCAATTTGTTTATCGGTGGTTCGTTGCCGCCCGCGGCATTATCGATTATCGAGAGCGGAAGCCAACATTCGATTAGACTTGGCGGTGGAAATTAAGGTTAATAGGGGGGGTCCTGGCATCGAATCGCAACCGGCGGACGACAGCCGAAGCGTTATCAATCCTACTCCTCTGAGCTTGGCGTCAGGCGTTTGTCCTAGAGCTGGGAGAATGTGACTCGAGTATCGTGTGCGAGCAGCACGCATGACGATGTAACTGTTACTAGTGCGCTGTCGCTTAGTTTCCAATGGCTACCACTGCACGAGGTGCCGCAGCAACGGTTGACAGGGCTGACATTGCAAGTTACGAGTGCAGTGCCCTTGAGCTCAAGCCAACGAATAGAGTATCGGGTTGCAAACAGTGCATTACGGTCACCAACTATCAATAAAGAAGACTGCCCTTCAACAGAGAGCCTTTCGAACTCAGAGTCCTTTCATGGGTGCCGAGAAAGCCGAAACCGAAACGGCCTCTAATTACTACGCGAGACGCCATCGAACGCCGCTTCATCATGCCATCAGCGTGGAAACTACAATGTTTTTATGACGCCAAGAACCCCGCTAGTCTGTTATTGCGATAGGCCCCGCCGGCGATCATCCCACTTCAGTGTGATAGTATCCGCGACGGGAGCTGATCAGAACCAGCATCGCGGCTCATATATTTAGACACTGGTGCCTTCAGGGCTTGGCGACGTCAGGAACAGGTCGGCTTCAGGCTCTGTTGTGCCTCTTTGAGATCGACATGTACACAGGATTTTGCAGCTCTCAAGCCTCCAAGTCTACCAGGCTACCAAGACGTTCAATCATGGCAAAGACAGGAGAGTTCGCTGTAGTACTTCGCGGTGGCTTACACTAGGCGCCCCGTCAATCATCTCAGTACCATGCTGTCTCCACTGTCCCTTCGTATCCCACGAAAGTTTTCTAGGGCCAGCGCTCTTGGCTGTTGGAAATAGTGTGTTGACTTCTTTTAGTCAGTGGGGCTCCACTCCTTGTAGCTACGCCACGATTCGCCCTTGGGGGTGCGTTTACGGGATTGTGGAATATAAGGATATCGGGTTTTCTTTCCCCTTGCTACCTTTCACTCGTCTTGCTCGTCTCTGTACGCATAGCGACCGTCATTCGTTTATTTACAACTAGTTTTAATTGACTGTACTGTCAACCACACTCGCTTTCACTATTATAACCATAATCGAACAGAGCGATTACATTAAAACTACATAACTTAATCCTCTAAGATGCGTTTCTCCGAAGTCGTTGCTGCCTCATTGGTAGCACCGCTTGCCACTGCTCATGGCATAGGGGATATGCCCAAAATCGTTGGTATGCCCAGGCAGTTGAGGGCTAGCAACCCTTTCGCTGGTTTCCAAGGCCGTCATGCTGCTCACCCAGAACCCATCGTTCGTCCACGACAGTCTGATGGACGATGTGGTCCGGAGAACAACAACCAAGTTTGTGGCGGCAACGAGTGCTGCTCCAGCGCAGTACGTTCATGGAGTCAGTCCCTTTGTGTTTCGAGCATCAACTCATATTAAGACTAGGGATACTGCGGTACTACTAAGGAGCACTGCCAAGCACCCGACTGCTTGTTCAATTATGGACCCGGATGCGGTATGTTATTCTTTGTTCTCTCCATGATGACCAGATTACTGATTGTACTATAGACGCCAACAAGACTCCTGCTGGAGCAAGCACCCGCAACGATGACCGCCCCCAGCTTGGAGCCATTCCTTACGGAGGCGGTGGCATCTACGTCTGCAACAACCCAGGAACGGTTGCGATCACCTACGACGATGGTCCATACATCTACACCGAGGACGTCATGCGCCAGTTCGAGGCACGTGGAGCCCATGCCACATTCTTCATCACTGGTAACAACATCGGCAAAGGTGCTATTGATGAGAACTGGGCGGGCGTCATCAAGAAGATGTACGACAACGGCCATCAGGTCGCCTCCCACACTTGGTCCCACCAGGACCTCAGTGCTATCTCCAAGGAGGAAGCTTACGACCAGATGGTCAAGAACGAGATGGCTATCCGTAACATCATCGGCAAATACCCTACATACATGCGCCCGCCGTACTCTTCTTGCGACACTGACTGCCAGGATGTCATGCAGGACCTTGGCTATGTCGTTTCTTACTTCGATCTCGACACTGATGACTACAACCAGTTGACACCCGAGAAGATCCAGGTGGCCAAGGACAACTTCAAGAACGGCATTGACACCCGTAACAGCGGAGACCCATACGATGGCGACAGGCTTGTCATTGGCCATGACATCCACCAGTTGACCGCTGAAAACCTCACCGCGTATATGCTCGAATACCTCTACGACCAAGGCCTCAAGGCTGTCACGATGGGTGAATGCTTAAATGACCCCAAGGAGAACTGGTACCGTGACTCTACGCCTGCTCCCCCCAGCACTTCATCTACCCGTACCTCTTCTTCAGCCATCCCCACCCCTACTGGCCCTACCTCCAAGGACGGTATGTGTGGCTCTACCGGTGCTGAACAGTCCTGTGTTGGCTGGGTTGGTGCCGACGGTCTCCTTGGCGAGTGCTGCTCTCAATACGGATACTGTGGAAACACTGCCGACCACTGCCAGACTGGCTGCCAAGCTGGGTTCGGAAAGTGTGGTGCTCAGCCCAGTGCTTCTCCCTCTGCTCCTGCTTCCGTCTCTGCTTCTGTCTCTGCTTCCGCCTCTGCTTCCGTCTCTGCTAGCGTTACTGGCCCTGTTCCCACTCCTACCACCTCTCGTGAGAAGTCTCGCGACGGCTCATGCGGTGGAGCTAAGGGATACACGTGTGTTGGTTTCAGCACCCTCGAGGGCGTGAAGTCCGAGTGCTGCTCTGCTTGGGGATACTGCGGTACCTCCGAGGACCACTGCGGTGCTGGTTGCAACCCTGTCTACGGCAACTGCCCTTCGACCTCTTCGTCTGCTTCTTCGTCTGCTTCCTTGTCTGCTTCCTCTTCTGTCGCCATCTCCAGCGCCAGCGAGAAGTCCGACTCCACATCTTCTGCCGTCGCTACGCCTACATCTGAGGTCGTTTCTTCTTCCGTAAACACCGTTTCCGCTTCAGCCTCCGTGTCAGCTTCTGCATCTGTCTCCGAGTCAATTTCCGCATCAATCTCAGAGCACGCATCCGCCTCAGTCTCCGAGCATGCCTCAGCCTCCGTATCAGTCTCCGAGCACGTCTCCGCATCAGCTTCAACCCCCGTATCTGAGAAGCCTGAGGAGCACGATTCCACCTCCGTATCCGTCTCCGCTTCTTCCACTGATGCTTACCCCACATCCACCGCCGGGTCTACGTCCAAGGACAGCTACCCCACCAGCTCCGTCGTGCCAGACGCCTCCTCCAAATACCCCGTCTCCACCCCCGGAAACTCCGAGGCTCTCTCATCCAGCAGTTCCGTCGCTGCCTCTGCCTCCTCCTCGCACCCCATCTCCAGCGCAGCTTCCTCCGGCTACCCCGTCTCCACCGTGACACCCACTCCAACTCTCCCATCATCTTCCTTCTCCACCGCCATCGTCCGCCCTAGCTCTACTTCCTGCTCCACCAGCAGCGCTACCCCCACACCCACCAAGCTGCCCGTTTCCAAAGACGGAAAGTGCGGTTCGGACAATGGCGGCCAGACATGTGCTGGTTATAAGACACTTTTCGGTGTCGAGATGGGATGCTGCTGCAAGCAGAGTGGACGCTGCTCTATTGATCCTTGGGCGTGCGGTCTTGGGTGTAGCAAGGGGTTCGGAAAGTGCTGGTTTTAGATGACGGAGTAGGTTGTTTGGATTAATCTGGTTATTGTACGGGAAGGTTATGGGCATGGGTCTTGTTCATGATCTAGGTACATTCTTTGGTTGGGGAGTGGTGGCTTGGCGTAGGTTGTGTATGTAATGTGTATGATAAGAATACATGATGACGAAGATATACTTGATGCTATGCTGGAGTTGGGTTGTGTGAAGACTGTTAGCAAGACTTTCTGATGATCGTGCAAAATCCAGTTGGCAGTCAACTATATATGGCGTGCAATGTGTTGAGATTCACAATACTCCACATTTGTGGGCTCATGCTGTGCTCCCTTCCTAAACTTCATCCTCGACCCTGTCCGCCTCGAACCTGTCCGTCTCGACCCTGTCCGCCTCGACCCTGTCCACCTCGACTCTGTCCACCTCGACCCTGTCCGCCTCGACTCTGTCCATCTCGACCCTGTCCGCCTCGACCCTGTCCGCCTCGACCCTGTCCGCCTCGACTCTGTCCATCTCGACTCTGTCCGCCTCGACCCTGTCCGCCTCGACCCTGTCCACCTCGACCCTGTCCGCCTCGACTCTGTCCACCTCGACTCTGTCCGCCTCGACCCTGTCCGCCTTGACTCTGTCCAGCATTGGTACCCAAGAACTCCTCAAATGATTCGTAGCCCCATCGCCGCCTGCGCTCCAGAAACTCAGTGACGAATGTCTTATCTTCCCAGTGTTGGAAAAAGGAAAGCAGCTTGCTTGGCTCTATGTAGTACCGATAGGGTTCATAGCGCGTAAACTGACGCATGTGCTCTTCCTTCTCCTTCTCTCGATAATCAGCATATGCGTATTACAGGTGCGTTACGCACGTACCTTGTCCCATTCTTCTCTAGTTAAATGGAATAAACCCTTTATTGGCCTGTTTTCCCGTGTCCAATGCGTTTCCCAGATAAAAGTGAAGGAAGCTCCAACGCTCTTAAGCTCATACACGGGCTGTCTTATCGCCTCTAGAACATTAAGAATGGCGCGCTCAATATCTAGCAGTTTGAAATGATCCTCTGGTTTCATCTTCCCTAAGTTCAGGCTCTTGTAATGTTCTATAATTCGATCATATTTCTCGAACTGCTTGATCCTGATCATGAATTCGACATTGAGTTTGGCTTTTTTGGCAAGAGGCGAAAACGCAGACTCCAGACTTTCGTACAACAGGTCAAGACTATGTTTTTCTTCTTGTAAATTTTCGTCGGGATTCATCCAGTAAGTTTCTCCGGAAGCGAGCATCGTTATCTGCGGACATATGTCATCGACGGTGAGGTCAATTGACAGGCGTCGGATAAATTTGTGCGGCATTACATCCAGCTCAAAGTTGTCAGTATTGAGCTGTCTTAGCACTCCAGGTCCCAAGCCTTGACCTCTGAATCCCCAACCGAAATCAAGAAGTTTGAAGGTATTGTTGGCATGATAACATTCTGCTGCTTCGCGTGCGACTTGGTGGCCCACATACGACGGGCAGAAAATTTTCATGTCGGATTTGACAAAGTGTTTGTCGGATGCTTCACTGAGACCTTCAAGGCCTACTCCCCAGCATGAACCCCATCGATTGTGATCGGTAACGAGATGTCGATATACTTCGTCTCGCAGCTCTCGGGGTAGCTTAGTACGGAATATGGCAGCAACACGACGGCATTGCTCTCGGTCGCTTGTGGCAATTTCGGTTTGTTCTTGCCTATATTGATGTCAGCTCCTCTAAGGTTTGCTTTCGTAAGTGGACTGTAGTAGCAATACGGAGATGGTTCGTCACAACTGTGTAGACTGAAACGACGTTCTGGACGAAATTCCCATGACTTCGGGTATTCAACCGGATTCTTCTCCTTCCCTTCCAACCAGAGTTTGACATAGGTAGAATCATGTATGTCGTCCATTGCAGTGATGCAGGACTATCTCTTCATTCAACTACGCCGGTCTTGTCGTTGAGCCTGCTAACGTCCCTCCCTGCGTAGCGAGACACCCCCTGTGCCAAGACAACCCCACTCTTGCAACATCTTTTCTCTCTCTCGAATATATTAGAAGCCGCACTTAGCAGGTCGATACTACCTAGGTAATCTTTGTAAAAAGTCAGCTCGCAGCAAAAAAAAACCCCCCCCATTGTTGGTCATGTTGTCCATCATTCTCTTTACAGCCTGCCTCGCAAGGCTGCTGCCTTCACCGTTGCCCAGCATAAGCTTCCCTTGCCCTGTCGTGACTATGCGGTTCTAGGTCGGCTGCTGCAGGGCCTGCAGGTAGATACGGCGCTTGCGTCAGCGTAGTAGTTTATCTTATCTCTTCTCCTCACGAGCGCCGAGCGCAAGGCGAATGAACCTTGTAATCTCCCCACATCCTAATGCCATGAGCATACACGACTCCGCCCGCACCGACGTATGCTTCAGCGATCATTAAGGTGAATCTGCATATCGGACGCGTTCACCGTTCACCTTGAAGGGATGTAAAAACTTCCCGCATGGTACCTAGGTATGCTCAGGAATTAGACTCTTGGGTGGCCTAAGGCGTGGGGAATGAGGGACTAACGTCCGTAGGTCAGAATCGTCCCCCGCGGTATGATTTCCTTTCTTAGCTCCAGACTGCTCAACATACTCAGTTCACCACCTGGCAACCTCACAGTATCTGTCGTGATACCAAATCCCATTCTTTCCAAACTAGGAAAGACCCATGGAAACCAAACACAAAACTCAACTGCTCTTTTTTTTGGCAGCAGCAAAATCCAAGCTTGGTCAAGAGCTATCAGACGTCAAATCTGAAGGATGTCAGAAGACGACGGAACGTTTTTTGACTTCTCTTTCACGAGTAGTTGCATGGTTTGTCCGGATTTGGCGGAAGACGCTTTTCCTTTGCACTTCTCACTCAGTGTGCCCGAGACTTCTGCAACGGACTGCGCCGCATGCGCGATACTACTATATGGTATAAAGAGATCTGGAAGAGCCGATCCTGATGACAAACGGAACGGCAAGATTCGCGTGCATCGAACGGACTGGAATTTGATCGTTTCAAGTGGAGGTCCTCAGGACCAAAGTGACCTTGTACATATAGGTGCTATCTCTGGTAT
This sequence comes from Alternaria gansuensis, assembly GCA_009289805.1. NCBI lineage: Eukaryota > Fungi > Ascomycota > Dothideomycetes > Pleosporales > Pleosporaceae > Alternaria > Alternaria gansuensis. The sequence goes on along the minus strand of WBOK01000093.1, from coordinate 4,369 downwards.
GTTGATCAATAAAACTTGAATCGTGCCCATCAGGATGGCTGGAATGCTCAATCTTGATCATACTAACTCGTGATAGGGGATCCTTATGCGTGGCAAACAATACCGACAGTCTCGTTACTCCCTGCCACTAGGAATCCTCGTACGGTGATAGAGTGTGAAATCAGACGACCATATTTCGTTGAGCATCAGTTGCAGCAGTGGATAAGCGAATGCGACAAGACCCATACCAGCTGCCACAGCAACATTACCGATCCGTCGATGCTGCCTACCCGTGTCTTAGAGATCAAAGCACCACAACAAATTCGTTTGTTTTCACCATCTACAGATTCGCCTCTACATGCGCCTTACGTATGTCTAAGTCACTGTTGGGGTGGTGTGGTACCTTTGCGATTAACGAAAGAGACATTGAACACTTTTCATACCACCGGAGTACCTTGGGATGCGCTTCCACTGACCCTCAAACACGCCTTGAAGATCGCTTGGCTGCTCAAAATTCGATATGTCTGGATCGACAGCCTCTGCATCATACAAGATGAGGTTGACGACTGGAAGCAAGAGGCAGCAAACATGGCAGCCATCTATTCTGGCTCCTATCTGACCTTAGCAGCTACAAGCGCTGCAAACAGCTCAGTCGGGTTTTTTCGAGGAGAAACCAGTACCGTATGAAGTCACTGAAGAATTACACACCTTCGCACATCCCGATCAAGATAAACAGGATCATCGAGTATCCTTTAGGGTGGTGAATGACAAAGCTTTCAACCCACCCCTGCTGGATCGTGCTTGGTAGGTATAAAGCTCTAATTGACGTCCTATTGCTCAGCTATCGGAATGAATCTAAAAATTGCTAGGATCATGCAGGAGTCTTTGTTGCCGCGCTGGATCGTCCATTTTGCGAGCAACCGTCTCTACTGGGTCTGCCGCAATACCATGGAAGGCGAACTAGAAACGAACAATTTCGCGTTGGACACCTACTTCTCTAATCCTCTTGATCTACAAAGCCATAATCTGAATGGAACGCCATCGCACGACGAGATCAAAAGCAGATGGGCAGGAATTGTTGGCCAGTACTCGTCTTGTCAGCTGACATTTGCCAAAGACATGCTATCAGCCTTACAAGGCATCGCCAAGACTTTTCACCAAGAGAGAAAATGCGGGTATTACGCAGGTCTCTGGGAGGAAAATGTATGTAAGGAATTGCTCTGGACGGCACGTAAACGACAAACCTTGCTTGAGCCTGAGCACGAACAATACATAGCTCCAAGCTGGTCATGGATGTCAAGACCAATGGGAAGCCAGATAGGGTCCAACGCTTACTCGTATCGTGAGTTCACACCAAAAGCCTCTGTCATCTCGATCGAGACCATAGCTGCTGCTGGCAATGACACCTTTGGAGAGTTGGTCGCTGGCACTCTTGTCATGAACGGCATGTGTTTCTCAACGAATGTACAGGAATTGCTGACCGAAGTACACAAGTGGTATTTTGGAAACTGGAATAACGTATGCATTTGGAATCTTGATTCAAAGCACCTTTTGCCAGAGTCTGGAGAGCTTGAGATCATCGATATCGCGTCATCGTCGACAGAGTTTTTGGACGGCGAAACGAGAGGCTACCGAGAAGGAGGCACGATCTTCTGGGGCTTGATGCTTGCACGGTGCGAAGATGGGTCAGATCGGTACAGCAGGGTTGGGTGGCTTCACTATGATGAAGAGATCCCGTTTTTTGAAGGTGAGGATGCAGTCTTACGCGCAGAGACGAACTGTTACCATCGTTTGAGTTTGGCTTTGTAGAATACAGTATAGCTACTGTAATTATGAAGACTTCTCCTGATAGCATGTAGTGGCTACGTCATATTTCACGAAGCTGTACGAAATTGAAGCCTTATGTCAGCTTGGCACCTCCACCTACTGTATGACAAGTCACCTACAAGCAGGCGACTTTCCAAGTCGTCGTAGCTCTAATAATAGCTGCTATATAGGCCGTTTCCTATTCGGATCAGAATGCTAACAAACATCCGCAAAGATTAATCCCAAGTCATCATCTTCAATAGTCATGTCCACCACGAGAAAACGGGATCGCGGCCTACAGGAGCTTCTTCGCCGCACATACTCTACCCAAAGGGTGATTGCGCCTAGAAGAGCTAGGCTGTTGAGAAGAACACAAAAGTCATTCAAGTATTTGTTTCTAAAGTATTGTGCTATTGCCTATCTGTCTCGGTGGTTGGACTTGATTTCATGGCCTCCTTGTTCACCTCCATCGTTGCTGTGATAAAACTTCTATCCTTCTTCTTCGTCGTCCTCTTCGTCGTCCTCTTCGTCTTCCTCTTCATCGTCCTCTTCGTCTTCCTCTTCGTCGTCCTCTTCGTCTTCCTCTTCGTCGTCCTCTTCGTCTTCCTCTTCATCGTCCTCTTCGTCTTCCTCTTCATCGTCCTCCTTCTCCCGGTTGCTTGCCAGAATTTGATCGGTCAGAGCATGAACGAGCATGTGTCGATCAGTTGGTGTATCAAGCATAGTTGCATTTGCCATCAAAGGCTCGAACTCGTGGCCAAGCTCTTCGATGAAAGCTCTCATCTGATCTTCTGCGAGGTACCTCCCGACTGTACCCCAGGCAAAAACACCATGCTCTTTTACTAACAGGGGGATGCTATCATCAGTCGCTTTTGCCTTCAAAGCCCACCTAAGGATCTGGCAACAATAATGGAAGAAGAGGTATCGGGCTCTAGGTCTTCCCTTGGAACGACTTGGAAACAGCAGTTTTCTTCCATCAAGTTGGCGGTATGTAAGATCCTCTCCGCTTGCATCGGTGACAGCATTGCAGCCCAAGGACTGTCGGTTTTCATCTAAGATCTTGATTTTGTACTCGTGCGGATTCGAATTAGTCCACGATTGCACTTCGGCTTGCGAACTAATATCCGTGATGTCAGGGACGATAGATATCGTCCCAGTGTCGAAATGAGTCTTTATGTGGCGAGGCAGGAGGAGTCCGTTATTGGAAGAGAAAAGTTCGTTCTTGGCGTCGGAATCGAATACAGCAGTCGTTAACTCCTGACCATTCCTCCAGGCAAAGAGGTGAGAAGTGACGAGGCCAGACTCAAGTTCGTACCTCCCTGTAAAGATGTTCCAGGCATGCCTTACATACATTCCTCCTCTAGGATCTCTTAATCTGTGGTTTCTGATGATGTCGCGTCTGAAATTGCTTTGCAAATTAGAGTCTCGACGGCCAGCGAATGCGTGCTTGATGTTGAGTCCCAACGGAGAACTAGTGAAGAGTTGTATTGAGGATCTTTGAAACCCGCTTTCTTTGTCGGCAACTGTGAGCTCAGTAGCACGCTTTCTGTAGATCTTCTCCTTAACGGCCCAGGCTCTTGAGTCTTCTTCGAGAGCCTTTGCTTTGTCTGATTCTAGAAATTCTTCCTCTGAACGCTGATTATTGTTAACATAGGCTTCGGCAGCTTCGCGAAGCTTAGGCTTAGACATCGATCGGCATATCACTGCATAATTTGTAGCGACTTACCAGAGTTCTGAGTCGAAACTCGTCCTCTGCTTCAAATATTTCCTTGTCATTTTCAAGTCGTACCTAAGCGAGCTCCGTTTGTCGTCTGCCGTCGAAAAAGTCATCTTATTATTTCCTCGTTCTGGAACGACAAACTCAGGAAGATCAGCGCTAGGCCTGAGAATCTTGGGAGGGGATAGAGGGTTCTCAGATGGAGACATGACTTGGTATGATCGTGGTTTTGGGATTTCGGAATAAGAAAAGAAATAGGGAACTAAGAGTTAACCCACAGAAGATAGGCTTTGATATAAAGCACTCCAAAGCAGAAATTTATGACTAGCGCGAAAGAAAGCCAGGCAACCGTCTGATTTGAGGCACGCACTCATTTTTGGTGGAAATCCCATGACTTCGCGACCAAAGTTTTCGGTACTCCAATCAAGCCAGGCGCACGTAGTTCGCTGTGTGACTACCAAGAACCACCGTCATCTATCCCATGGTACATCGCTTCCTCTATGTCTTCTTCTACATCCAACGTTTTCCTCCTCTTCTTTGAAGGTGCGAAGGAGACAGGCGAAGACATCGCCTTGTACGCTGTTTGTTTTGGAGGCGCAGGCACTGCAGTCTCCGTCACGCGTGACTGTCAAGTTTTTTTGTTTTTTTTTTGAAATCTAAAAATTAAAGAGAAAAAAATTGGAACCATCAGACGAGGCACACATGTGCGCCGCCGCTGCGTCGTAGAATATACTCTCTTTCTTCCTAAATTTACGTCCATCACAGTCATGCAGACTACGCCCCCCTTTTTTCCCCAAAAGAAACTTTACTCTTCCCACTCAATAAAAACAATCAAATCGAGACGTTGAAATTAAGATGCATAGGTTA